>LBNU01027198.1:48177-89492 GCA_014162995.1 Artemisia annua | reverse complement strand
TTCTATAAACTTTAAATGATATGCATTATCTTTTCCTAATATAACTCATGCATATCCTAACTACATTACATAATACGCGGCTAAACATTGTCTGCAGAAACTAAACATGCTGAACTATGTCTTCAGCAGTAATACTTCATCAGCAGAATCTGGTCTTCAGCAGATTCCCTTCAGCAGTAACCATCAGTGGAATTCACACTTAGCAGAATTCCCAACATCTAAAAATACCGGAGCATGTAAAGCTATATTTTCTAATAATGGTCAACCTCTTTACACTCCTTTCAGGTATTCTAATGAAGAGCTTGAATTTTTTGCTGAGCAAGGTGAGGAGGAATCTGACAATGAAGAAGATTTCGAGGAGGAAATGGACCTTTTCTCTTTGAATAATGATGAAGGAGAAGAAGTGAAACTAAACGCCACGTGCTCCGCACTTATTCAACATCAGTTGCCTCCAAAAGAGAAGGACCCAGGGAGTTTTATTCTTCCTTGTTCAATTGATAATTTGTTTATTAGTAACGCTTTAGCAGATCTAGGAGCAAGTATTAGTATCATGCCATTTTCTATGTACAAACGTTTAAATTTGGGCCTAATTAAACCAGTTTGCATGACCATAGAAATGGCCGATAAAACAGTTAGTATCCCTAAAGGTATAGTCGAGAATGTAATGGTTAAAATTGATGAATTCACCTTTCCTGTTGACTTAGTCATACTAGACATGGAGGAAGATAACGACTTACCAATTATCTTAGGACGACCTTTGCTTGCCACTGCCCATGCCATGATTGATGTCTTTAATAAACTAATCTCTCTTACTTGTAATGATATAAAAATAGTTCTAAATATGGACGAAAGAGGGAGGTGTCATAAATTAGAAACTGTTTATGTCATCAATAATGGCAACATTAAAGAAAAGGAGTCTTCACCCGATTTGATTGCGCATGAAATATTAACCCTTGATCATGATAATTCGCCTAGTGATTTTTCGCAGGAAAGGGACCATGAGAAGAAGAGCTGTGACCCCTCCAACGAGTCACAAGGCAAGGAGGGAACTATTCCTAATTCTTATGCTCAAGGCTCGTCTAGCAGAAGAATTACTCCTATAAAAGGAAAGGAAGCTGCAAACGTCTTGGGAACGCTAGCCCAGCATGAAATAAATAGCGGGGAAATAGTTAAAAAATACCATTGGTGCGAGGCAGTACCTGTCAACAACGAGGTATGGTACGACTTATGGGCATCATGCAACCCAAAAGCCGATCTTTGTGATGGTGGACATGACGCAAATAGAGTAGGAAACGGTAAACACTTATGGAATTCTACAAACAATGCTAAGAGAAGACTGTTAGAATGGAATAGGACCATGGTTTTTGACGATTGGGTTCGAATTGTCCATGGTAATGTCAGAAGAGTTGAGAAGCGGAAAATCTGGAATAATCTTATCAGTAAAGACAAGCCCGCCAAGGATTCACATGAAGAGGGTGGCAATCAGAGTCTCGCCTCATCACAGACAAAAGTTAGTATAAGCAAAAAGACACATTGGTGCGAACAGGTAAAAACCCGAGATATCAATGGAAGTAAAACATGGGCGTCTTGTGATCCCTATGAGGATGAGTGCAATGGAGGAAGTAGCATTGCACGAGTAAATGACGATGAGTACCTATGGTTTTCAACTAATGACAACCAAAGGAATGATTTGGAATGGGTTGATAATTTAGGATTCGATGATTGGATTAAGATTAAGTATGGAAAAGTTGACGCGGCTACAAAAGAAAAAATTTGGATAGGATGTATGAGCCGGTCAAGTCTATGCGAATGTAAAGCCAACGATCATGGAAGAAGGAAAGAATACGACGAAACCATACGAGGTGATGAACAAAACCAGCAAAAAAGGGAGGCTAGTGAAGAGAGGCTACACAAAGATGGTACATCATCTGATGACGATGACATAGACGGGATTATGGATTACTTAGAATTACAAGGAACTGATGGGTTCACTGACCTTGACGATGAGACCCATGAACAACGGCGGTGTAAACTGCTGGGATTATAATACAAGAAACCTCCACCCATCATTGCAGAAACCTCTGAGGTAACTCGATATCATTTAGGACCTGAGGAAAGATTTTCGCAGGTACGAAGAATTGAGACCAAAGAGTATTGTCGCACTGCCACAAATGTTGCTTGGATAAGGCATAACCTACTAAAGGAAATGGACGAGCGCGGGCAAGTCCTACATCAACCGACTTGAAAGGCGTGGCAGTGAGTCTAACTTAAAGACTCGATAATAAACAAAAGTGCTCTTTCGGGAGACAACCCGAATTATCCTTTTCCTTTTATTTTCCTTTATTTTGTAGGTTTGGTATGTTTTGTACTAATAATTTGCAGGTACTAGAAGAAGCTTTGTGGGTGTGTTCCCTGTAAACCCTCACGAGACTTCACTCGTCCACTTGGGACACCAAGTGGTTTAAAAGGCTTGTTGCATACGCTAAATGCAACCGTGATTCCTACGAAAGTGAGTTAGGTTTTTCTTTTTATTTTTCTTTTTAGGTTTTATGCTTTTGGTAGTTGTGTGATTTCAGGGAATTGAAGTTTGCTCATTAGGCGAAGCGAAGGCACGTTTTTCAACATGATCCTTCTATCATTTTCAAGAGCGAATTTCAGGGAAGTTCTTGTTCTAATTCTACTTTTCCTCTTTATTTTTATTTTATGTACAAAAGGGACTTTGTACAACTCAAGTGGGGGGACGGGAGTAGAATTATTTACTTGAACTTTATATTGCCTCATTTTCTAGTTTATTTTGAAAAATTATGCCACTTTAAAACTTTTGACATGTTTTTCCGAACCTAACTAGAATAGACCTTAGCCGAGCACATTAACCCTTAATACCATGGTGAGGTTTAGCCTATTTCAGTTTCTCCTGTTTTACCCCAAATCCACCAAAATTATGAGTGTGCCGGTAGTTTGTAAACTTTAGAACTTGGCTTTTACATCATTTTGAAACCATAGACGAGTAGTGTATTGAGATTTCTTGATACATTTGGAAGAAACTTTTTAAGAAGGCAATATTTTAGGATTATCACCCAAATAACCTTTATGTGTGTGTTTATCGATTAGTCACATTGACTATTCGACCCCCGTGTTAAACCCTTTGTTGCACTCACCTTTAGTGCAAGATACCCCTAGATACACCCTTTTGAGCCTATCCTTTCGTTTTTTACCCATATTACTGTTTCGATACACCTATACACCTTAGCCTACCGTGTAGTCTTAGTTTATGGTTGGGAAGTTGCCACTTGTTCTAGTTTAAGGTTCAAGTCAAGAGATTCAAGAATCACACCTACATTGAAGACAAATCATTGAAGATCATGAAAAAACCAACTATTGTACATGTATTGTTCATCTCAAGTGGGGGGATATATTTATTGTATTAGTTATGAAAAAAAAAATGTGAATTTTCGTATGTAGATATGTTATCTTTGGTGCAACCTTGTATAGCACCGTAATATGAGCTTTGAAGGAATTAGTATCGAAGAGGCCACTTCGGTTATATTTGAAGAATGAAGTTGTTGGTTCTTAATCTCCAACATGAAGACCAATTGAGGTGCCCATCATGACGTCCTCTAATGGCACAAACTTGTTACATGATCCAATTCTTGCGTTTTGAAGCTTGGACTTTGGATGAACGGTAAGTGGTAGCAACTCGGTTATAGGCTAAGACTATTTGCTTTCTTTTTCATTTTACACCATTATTGTGCATCCCATGTCTTATCCTACCCTTTAGTTGTGAATCATGCTTAGGTGAAGGATTTGAGCAGTCATTGGTGTCTTGCCCGGCGTTCCGGTCATGTACCATTGCCTTTGTCGCCTTTGCCGTAGTATGTTAGTAACAACACTACACCCACAAGCCTTATATGTGTTCACCCAATATTGCCATTAAAAATTATTTCGACCTTAGCTCTAGTGGTAGAGATTTGTGTAACTGCCAAGCCTATGATAGAATACATTCTATGACTGTGTGTTGAGTGATCACCCCGAAATTAACACTTAGATTAGGAGAGAGATGTGAGTGTTTGTTCCAATTTTGTGAGGTGTTCGGCTTTCATATATTCTAGCATAGGAAGTTTTTAAATTCATATTCTCCAGTTTCTTGGGGAATATCTTCTTGAAAATTATTCTAATAAGGTCTACTTGAGGACAAGTAGAGTTCAAGTGGGGGGATATTTGATGACGTCAAATTTACCCATGATTTAAGTGTTAATTTCCCCCTAAAATGCTCATCTTTTCTATTCATATAAAGAATATATACTCTTATTTCTTCCTATTTTGGTTTCAGGGTAAAGATGAGTAAAAGAACGAACATACGCGGAAATGGAAGGATTTAAGAGCAAATACGTGGAAATTTTGGATTCTGCACACACTATGGCATAGAGGTTCATCTACCTATGCCGTAGCAAGAGTTTATGAAGACTACGGCGTAGCCCATTCTATGGCTACGGCGTAGAGGTCCACTAAAGGGCACTACGGAGTAGCAACTCTCCAGCTACGGTCTAGGCCCCAATTTGAGGCAGAGAAGAACTAACGAGGCCTAGGAAGAAGTTACGGCGTAGTAACCCTAGCAACTACGCCGTAGAAGCATCTAAAGAAGAAACTACGTCCGTAGCACTTGATCCAGCTACGACGTAGTCATTATTTACACAGGCTACGGCGTAGTAACTCAAATCAGCTACGCCGTAGCAAAGTCGGGCCTATAAATACCAGCCCTAATTCCGAGTTTATTCATTCACTTTTCACCACACAGAAGTTGGGAGAAACTCAGGGAGTAGAAGGAACGAAGTTCTAGCCTCATCGAAGTCATTTCCAAGGGAGGATTCACACATCAATCATAAGTTTATCAATTCCTTTGTCTTGTATTCGATTCATGTTTAGATTTGTATTAACTCAACATTGTTTTACTGCAATTATGAATATGAGTGGCTAAACACCTTTTGGTGTTAGCCGAGTTATGAAATTGTTATTGTTGTTATTTAGTTTTCTACGCATCTATTATCTATTGTTTGTATACTTTCATGGCGAGTCTTAGGACACTCTAGTTCCCGTAGTGTTTAGCATTGGTTGTTCCCTAGAGGCTTGTGGAATTAACCCTAGGAAGCAAGCCGATGGGGATGTGACTTGGTGATAGCAATATCACCATACATGTGCGAATTAACCCTAGGACCACCTACCTATGCTATATGCTTAACGGAATTAGAGGGGTGTAAGATCTGACCATGCCGCATCTGCTAGACTTGTCCATGTTAGTAGAGGCACTTAATGACTCTTACATCTTCGACCGATGAACCCACGGCTTTACAATAGTCGTGGATAGGAGAAAGTGTAAGATAGATCTAGGTGATTTAACCCTCTGATCCGAAATGAATTTAACCCCCAGACGATATGATAGGATGCATTTATAGAAAACTAATCACAATATTAACAAGAGTAGTAATTAGGTTNCATGTTAGTAGAGGCACTTAATGACTCTTACATCTTCGACCGATGAACCCACGGCTTTACAATAGTCGTGGATAGGAGAAAGTGTAAGATAGATCTAGGTGATTTAACCCTCTGATCCGAAATGAATTTAACCCCCAGACGATATGATAGGATGCATTTATAGAAAACTAATCACAATATTAACAAGAGTAGTAATTAGGTTAGCACTGTCTCTCTCTATTGATCTTCTTTCGTTTATTTACTTGCTTTGTTATTTACTTTCACTAGTTAATTAATCTTTTAAATCATAAAACCCCTTTTACACGTGACACTAAACTTAGATAATTTCCACACACTCAGCTCTTGGGACGACCTCGGCTTTAGAACTAGTTATACAATACACGACCGGGTACACTGCCCGTTAGTGTGTTAGGTAGACCTTAGGTAGACGAGACACATTGTAAATATTAAAACCTGGTCGGTAAAACCTGCATCATGGCTCTACGTGAGTCGGCACGATGAAACTTAATAATACGAGAAACAAATGAATTTTGACGCGTTTATCAAATATGGACGTATTTATAGTCAAAATTAACGGAAAAACTAATCTAGGATTAATGGAGCGACTTAGACAATTTTACGGTCACATCTAGTATATTTTACGAGCTTGAGATCACATTTCGTTAAAGATTAACCAAGTTACACTTATGTCCTTGTGATTAAAATTCGGCCGCCCCCCTAAGGTTTTGGAAAGATTANTGACGTCAAATTTACCCATGATTTAAGTGTTAATTTCCCCCTAAAATGCTCATCTTTTCTATTCATATGAAGAATATATACTCTTATTTCTTCCTATTTTGGTTTCAGGGTAAAGATGAGTAAAAGAACGAACATACGCGGAAATGGAAGGATTTAAGAGCAAATACGTGGAAATTATGGATTCTGCACACACTATGGCATAGAGGTTCATCTACCTATGCCGTAGCAAGAGTTTATGAAGACTACGGCGTAGCCCATTCTATGGCTACGGCGTAGAGGTCCACTAAAGGGCACTACGGAGTAGCAAATCTCCAGCTACGGTGTAGGCCCCAATTTGAGGCAGAGAAGAACTAACGAGGCCTAGGAAGAAGTTACGGCATAGTAACCCTAGCAACTACGCCGTAGAAGCATCTAAAGAAGAAACTACGTCCGTAGCACTTGATCCAGCTACGACGTAGTCATTATTTACACAGGCTACGGCGTAGTAACTCAAATCAGCTACGCCGTAGCAAAGTCGGGCCTATAAATACCAGCCCTAATTCTGAGTTTATTCATTCACTTTTCACCACACAGAAGTTGGGAGAAACTCAGGGAGTAAAAGGAACGAAGTTCTAGCCTCATCGAAGTCATTTCCAAGGGAAGATTCACACATCAATCATAAGTTTATCAATTCCTTTATCTTGTATTCGATTCATGTTTAGATTTGTATTAACTCAACATTGTTTTACTGCAATTATGAATATGAGTGGCTAAACACCTTTTGGTGTTAGCCTAGTTATGAAATTGTTATTGTTGTGATTTAGTTTTCTACGCATCTATTATCTATTGTTTGTATACTTTCATGGCGAGTCTTAGGACACTCTAGTTCCCGTAGTGTTTAGCATTGGTTGTTCCTTAGAGGCTTGTGGAATTAACCCTAGGAAGCAAGCCGATGGGGATGTGACTTGGTGATAGCAATATCACCATACATGTGCGAATTAACCCTAGGACCACCTACCAATGCTATACGCTTAACAGAATTAGAGGGGTGTAAGATCTGACCATGCCGCATCTGCTAGACTTGTCCATGTTAGTAGAGGCACTTAATGACTCTTACATCTTCGACCGATGAACCCACGGCTTTACAATAGTCGTGGATAGGAGAAGGTGTAAGATAGATCTAGGTGATTTAACCCTCTGATCCGAAATGAATTTAACCCCCAGACGATATGATAGGATGCATTTATAGAAAACTAATTACAATATTAACAAGAGTAGTAATTAGGTTAGCACTGTCTCTCTCTATTGATCTTCTTTCGTTTATTTACTTGCTTTGTTATTTACTTGCTTTGTTATTTACTTTCACTAGTTAATTAATCTTTTAAATCATAAAACCCCTTTTACACGTGACACTAAACTTAGATAATTTCCACACACTCAGCTGTTGGGACGACCTCGGCTTTAGCAACTAGTTATACAATACACGACCGGGTACACTGCCCGTTAGTGCGTTAGGTAGACCTTAGGTAGACGAGACACATTGTAAATATTAAAACCTGGTCGGTAAAACCTGCATCATGGCTCTACGTGAGTCGGCACGATGAAACTTAATAATACGAGAAACAAATGAATTTTGACGCGTTTATCGAATATGGACGTATTTATAGTCAAAATTAACGGAAAAACTAATCTAGGATTAATGGAGCGACTTAGACAATTTTACGGTCACATCTAGGATTAACGGAGATCACATTTCGTTAAAGATTAACCAAGTTACACTTATGGTCCTTGTGATTAAAATTCGGCCGCCCCCCTAAGGTTTTGGAAAGATGACATGAATGGTCCCTTGTAGGATATAACCCTATCCAACCCCTCCATTATCTCATTTTCACTCATTCACCAAACACATATTATACTCCCACCTTTCCAAATCCTAGCCGCTGACGGCGACCACCAAAACACAACAACCGCCACTCACCACACCATACCGCCACCACCAATCGAGTCACCGTGATCTCCTCATCACGAAACCCTACCACACGCGCCGTCAAAATGAAACACTACCACCATATCATCATTAACGCACCTTCACCACCACTTCTTACCACTCCAATCGTTCGAATCGAGAAGAAAAGGTGAGAAAACACTAAGTCACGCGCGTTTGTGACCGGTGCGAGTTGACCCGTGACTTAACGAGTCATGAGTTATTGTTTTGGTTCGGGTTAGGATTTAAAAACTTGTGAGTTAACATTTTCTTTAATAAAAACGCGAATAAAAACTAGTTTAGTATCAAGTCGTGTTTGTGTGTCGAGTTGAGTCAAACCGTGAGCATAAGCTCACGGTTGTGATCGTTCTTGTTGACGTTTTTGTTATATCTTGTTGTTGTTGTTGCGTTTATTTTGGTTCGGAGTTGGTTTTGGTGGATATCGAGTTGTGACCGAGAGGTAGGATTAGGATTAGACGGATTTGACTTGTGGCGAAGGTTGATATTGATGTTGTTGTGGTATGGGGTTGTAGCCAAGAAGGGCTTAGGTCTGTTTGGTTTTCGTGTTGGTGCCGAGGAGTTTAGGCTGAGACCACTATGGGTCTCTGTGTCGTTATTGTTGTTCTTTTCGAATTGTGGTTGTCGTTGTTGACTTGTTGTTGGCATTAGATTTGGAATTGGAGATTGATTGCGGATAGTGGTTGTCGAGCCGTAGGATTAGGGCCGGTAACCATAATATTGACATTATTGATCTCGATATATATAATTTGTGATGATTTGTGCCACGTAGGTGTCACCGTGACTTTTTAGTCTCGGCTTGACCCCGACAATGCCGTAACATGGACATTTAGACTTTATATGGACGTAATGATATTATGATATAATTATTTAAGCCGAGAGTTGATGACTCGGACTTGTGAATTGAAACGGATAATAACTCAAAAAAAAAGAATTATTTGGAAACTTATATATATAAAACAAGAAATAGAAATAAATAATAATGTTTCATATAAAAAATATTAAATAAAGAGAATTAACTTGTTTTTTAATATTTAAACGAAACTAATAACTTAAAATGGAAAGTTTTATAATAAAGAGTTATTAAATGTTTCGAGGGCACGCAAATCTGAATATGCCATATATGGTAATTATATAATCATTGTGGAGTTTATGACGGGTTACGGATGATTTGACATTAATATATTCAACCCACATGGTTAGCGGACTTATTTGATTAACGAATCCGATAAGAGCCCGTTAAGTATGTCGGAAGAACTTATTAATGAACAACGTATCCTTATGACTCATTGGGTTTTGTGAGCTAGTTTTTCGAATGATAAGTGAGACGAACAAGTTGTTAGATTTATCGAGTTGGCGAATTCGATAAGTTTCGACAATTTATCCGGATAACTTATTAAACTATAAGACTTATCACTCAGTTTAGTTTCGTCTTGCATTGTTTGGTTCTTTAGTAAGTGTGTGTTCACTTGAGTCTCGTCGAGTCGCCACTGCACACACGATGATACCAAATGCTAATAAAATATTTGAGAAATAGATTTTTGAAATAGAAATGGAATATCTTCGGGGATTGAAAATGTTAATTTGGAGCTATATTTTAAGACAAGTCTATATTATTAGGTTGTACCGAGTCTGTAGTTTTCGTGACGTGTTAGCTGCTTTTCTACTTTGCTTCTATTGATTATTTGTGCTTTGCTTGATCGAGGTGAGTTTCATAGCCCCACTTTTACTCATATATTTATTTTAAACTTGGGGTGACAAAACATGCTAAACTGTTTTATATGGACCTACTAATACTTTCGATTTGCTATATCTTGTCAACTGGCTAAGGTTAGGTATGCATTAGATCTAGTCCTAGATCGAGGGTAGCGATTCTTGATATGGATTTATTTGATACACTTTTAAGGGGTCTTTTAAGCCTTAAATCGTGTTTTTATGATCAAATATCGCCTCATATCGTTTCTTTTCTCATTTTAGGTACTTTGGACGTGATTTCTGAAAATTGGAGCATTTTAGACGTTTTTGGGCTTAAAAGTGAAGAAAATAACAAAGTCGTGGAAAACCTGTTAGGAAACACACCTGACAGTGTCACGCCTTAATTGGTGACGCCGTCACTTGAAGATCATGGAGTTGGAATATCTTAAACATGATGCTCCAGAGAACTTTTGAAGGTTTTACACCTGACGGCATCAGGTGTAATTACAAGTAGGCCGTTTGATGTTAACTTAAAGAGAGACGGCCTAGAAGACATTGAGAGTGACGACGTCAGGATTGAACCTGACGGCGTCAGAGGTATAGAGTAACGACATTAGAAGCTCGACTTGCACAAGAAGAAACCCTAAATGCTGCAGTCTGACGGCGTCAAGATTTATAACCTGACGCTGTCAGCTTTGTAAATCTATATATACTTTTCGATTTTTCATTCATTAGTGTATAACTTTGGAGACAAAAACCATAATATGAATTTCACAGGATTTTTAGGGTTTTCATACCCTCTTTTCTTCCATGTTTAATTGAAGATAAGTTTTCTTTTAATCATTCAATATGTCTATGTGTTGTTTTGATTACTTGTTTATCTTTTCTTCCTGTTAGCATGCTAGCTTAAGTTTATTAGTGTTTGCTTAGATCTAATGATACCTAGTTATTGATTATGGGTAAGTTGTCTATTGTTTAGTTGATTGATTCGCGTTTGGTTAAGAAAACTGGCTGATCTCCATTGTGTAACAAGCTTGAGCGTCTTAAAAAACGTAATCGTATGTGAGCTACGTTTTTTCTCGTTGTATTTAATGCATGAATTGATGTTATTGATTCTATGATAGGGTACTTAACGTGCCGTCATAAGGAGACACTGATATTCATAGAGTTGGGGAAGGTTGCACACCCCCCACGACTGGTATTAAGGAATACAACGCGTTAACTAAAACAATTGCACTGTGACATTCAACGAATCAATAAAAGATAACTAGGGAGTAATTATATCTAAGTAAACACGTTTGTCTCATTATAAGAAGTCCACAAGTTTGAATTTTCTTGTTATTTAATTTTTGTTATTAGTTTTGGGTTAGTTGACTAGCAACTAATTCTTGCCCACTCCTTCAAAACCGAGATTTTTACTTCTTTCATAAAACATTAAAATGCAAAAAGAATCATCCCTCACGCTTAGGCTTAAATTGACATACACTTCAACCTAACGACACTATTCCCCTAGAGAACGATCAATGCCCCGGACATACCTATACTACACTACAACGACCAGGTACACTGCCTGGAGGATTGCAAGCTTCTCAAGATCCCTTGAGAAGTAAAACCTTTTGTGAGGTCACAATCCTTGCATCAAGTTTTTGGCACTGCTGTCAGGGAATAGTTATTGCTTAGGTTTGATTTCTATTTCATTTAGGTATACTCACTAGATTCCTATCAAGTGAGATTTTATTTTCTTTTTCATAGATTTTTTTAGTCTATCTTTTTCTTCGTTCCTTTGTTCGTAATCCTTATCATTCGCCATCCTGGAGGGTGGTAATATCCTTAACCAAGCAAACCCACCAGTTAACCAAAACCCGCCCGAACCACCTATAGTACACACCTTATAAGAATACTCACGACCTAGCCACCAAGGCTATCGAAACACCATTGAGCTCAACCAAGGAGCCAATATGTCTCCCTTGCGATCCGACACCATCCGGTTGGTGCAAAGCGGATATGCATTCCATGGACTTCTTTCCGAAGATCCAAGCCAACATCTCAAGGATTTCCTTAAAATCGTTGATTCCATAGACCTTGATGTTACAACTCAAGAGACGACACGGTTGTGTCTCTTCCAATTCTCTCTACGTGACCAAGCTAGTCAATGGCTTAAGCGTTTACCCGCGGGATCCATAACCTCTTGGGATGATCTCACTTCTCGTTTCCTCGCTCAATTTTTCCCACCAGGGAGAACTACCAAGCTAAGGAATGACATCTTGATGTTCCAACAACGTCAAGGTGAAACTCTTTACGAAGCATGGACTCGTTTCAAGGACTTACTCCAAAAAGTCCCTCATAACGGCATTGATCTTTGGCTCTAAATTCGAATTTTCTATGATTATGTCGATTACCTCACCAAACGTGCCATTGATCAAGCGGCCGATAGCAAATTGCGAGAGAAGGACGCCAAGGAATCATGGGACATCATTGATGAGCTTGCCTTTTATGGTAGCAATCTTGGGACGATCCCCATGATGCGACCACGGTGGTCAAAGTAATTTTGTCACCAGACAAGGTCTTACATCTCTTTGAGGAAAACCTTTGTGAACTTGAGAAAAGGGTCGACTACCTACTTGAGAAAAAAAAACGGCCCTTAAGTTCCAAGCAAGCGACAGTTAACTCTATCTCGAACAAGAAACCAACGCCTCTATCCGAGTCACCTCTTAGAGAAAATGCGGAATCTTTTCGAAAATATGCTCGACCTTCTTCGCCTCCCCGCGACCTTAGTGCAGAATTTAAAGCCCGAATGAGAGAATATATATCGGCACATTCTAAGAGTTTGGCAAAGTTTGAAGAAGCCGTCAGGAAGAAATGCAAGAGAAAATGTCTGAAATAATGAGTCTATTAAAGGAGTATACAAAGATGAAAACTCCAGAAAAGGTACTGGTAAGAAAAGAGAGTGACACTTTTCCGTCACCAAATTTGTCAACATCATATCCATTGTCCATGAAAACAAGGAAAATGAAGGACAAGTGATCAACGAGGAAGATGGTAATAAAGTCAATTTGAACCCAGTTGATGATGGTAAGGGCAATAAAGTCGTCAATAATGAATCATGTTCGAATAAGGGAAAGAAGACGGCCCACAATGAACAGATAATGGAGGAACCACCAAAGTCTCAACCCTTAGGATATTATCTGAAACACGACATTAATGATAACACTATAAATAATTCGATAAGAAATAATAAATCATGAAAGGTCTCTAAAGGGAAAATGATGAATATGATACGTTACCTGCAAGGCCATTGTACGAGAGCCTCCTTAAGCAGAAGGTGACTAAGAAGCAGATGGTTTATGGAAATTTCGAGATACCGTGTGGCATAGGAGATCTAAAATATCTGGATGCTATAGCCGATCAGGGTTCTGAGGTGAACCTGATGCCCCTATCAATCTATGTCCACTTAACTAATAAAATGCCAGCCACTACCCACGTTAGGCTTTCCTTGGTAAATCACTCACATATGTATCCTTTTGGAATAGCAGAAGATGTGTTAGTTAACGTAGTAGGTTTCATATATCCTGTTGACTTCGTAATTGTTGATGATAGAGAAAACAAGTATATGCCAATAATTCTTGGAGCACCATTTCTTGCTATGGCAAGGGCAATCATCAAATATGAAACGGGAGTAATTGTACTCAAGTCGAGGCAAAAAAGGCTTCATTTCCATATGACCCCACGTTATGTGAGAGAAAGTATGCTGCAAAAGAAGCTTAAGACAAACTTAGATGTACCTCGTGATCATGTTCAGAAAAAAAATCCTAGCATGGGAGGCAAAGATTAAGAACTCCAAAGAAGTTGAGATTGGGGAGAGTAAAAGTAGGGGTAGGAACTCTGTAGAGATTGCAACAGAGTGCGATCAACACGTTAGGAGTCCTATCAAGTTTATGAAAGGAGATATGGTACTCTTGTACAACTCAAAACTGAAATTACCTACTGAAAAACTCAAATCTTGGTGGTACGGACCTTTCACAATAAAAAGCTTGAGTGAAACAGGAGCCGTAGTCTTGGTCAATCATAAAGGTAGGAAGATCACAGTAAACGACCAACGACTGAGACATTACCACAAAGGTGATGATGACTATATCAATTATGGATACATTGTTTTGGGGAATGGAGTCACGTAATTGGACGTGACTTTGAGGCTAGCTACAAGACTCGTTAATAAATAAAAGCGCTTTTTGGGAGGCAACCCCAGCTTTTTAATTGTTTACTTGTTTGTTTGTTTTTATTTGATTTCATATATATGCTCCATCTTTAATTGTTTATTATTCATGTCTTGCATATTTTGTGAAAATGCTTTAGTTTGTTTTTAACTTCGCCTTAATCACATATAAAGGTATTTTTTAAAAAGATAAGTGTAGGGAATATCACATTTGTTTCTAAAGAACGGATTTAACATGAATAATAACAAATATTGATTTAGCATATATATTAGTATGTTTGATTGAGTCATATGCTTGTATCGAGTCACAATAAATGTTTCACTGAATTTCCAGGTTTTAAAACTCAGATTTTTCTAGAAATTTTCCAGAAATGAAATATTAAAAATTCTGTCAGGTCAATCCTGACGGCGTAAGGATTATAACCTGACGACGTCAGGTACTGTATCTGTAAAATTTTCCAGGTTTTGAATTTCTGTTGGAAATCATATAATGTTGAAATTTTTTTAATTTTAAAATACCAGGAATCTGTAAATATTTATTTTACAAGCATTATATCCTTTTAATTTCTAGAAAGCGAAGTAAGATATATGTACTTGTTTCTAGAATTTAAACTTTATGTAGATTTTACCGCCGATTTTATGCGAGGTTTTTGTTTTTGTTTTCTTAGTTGTTTACAGGTTATATTGGACAAGAAGATGATTATATTTCAGGAGTGAAGCTTATCATGTGCATTTTCTTGGAGGAGGATTTAATCATGTTTCCACATCGTCCATACCGAGCGAATCAGGGGAGTATTAGTTTCTTTCATTCTCTTTTATCTTTACGTGTATACTTGTTAGGAACATTTGGGACAATGTTTGGTTTAAGTGTAAGGAGGGTAAATTAGGATACCTTAGAAACTATAATTTCACTTGATTTTTATTTTGTTTTAGAGTAAATTTGTAATAAAACTAAGAGAAATACTTGTTAGAGTAATTTTGGCACCAAATTTAAATTTTTTTGCAACCTATAGGAGTGAAACTTTAGTCTTAATAAGCGTCTCAAGGATAGGAATTATATCACTAGCACAAAAACCGTACCACTCAAAAATTTCCACCCCAAATATGTGAGGTTCACCTTTAGATCTTTAGGAAAAAACATTTATCTTTGATGCTTATGAGTGTACCGGTAGTATTTACATTTTAGAACTTGCGTTTATGATGCATCCCGAGACCGCTAGTGAGACTACATTCGTGTAGTTAGGATTCGCTATATGATTAGAGGCATTAGGATAACCCATGTTTTAAACCTGTATTATAATTACATTGATCACATTGGTCAAGTAATTCTCCCACACCCTTGCGATATACACATTTTTAGTACATGATACCCCTAGTACACCCCTTAGAGCCTATCTTTTTCGTTTCTAAATTTAAGCATTTTACTTAAAGGAAGAATTTGTTACAATCCACCCCAAAATGTACACCCAAATCGCCTTAGTCTACCTTGTATGCACTCATCTTTAGTGCATTATTGTTACATGTTTAAACCCTTTGTTAATTGTCTAATTGATTACATGATTGCTAAGTCGAGTCATATATTGTACATATAGTTTTGGGATGATTGGGACTTATGGGTAAATATACTAGTCGTTATAAAGTGAAAGGAAAATCATTAACCCTTATATACGTTAACGTTTTAAAGTACTCCAAGTGTTTTAGTTTTCTTGATTCTAGTCTTTAGTTTAAATTACGTAAAAGTTCAAGTGTTGGGAGGAAATGAGCTCCCTTTGATGTATTATTTTGGATGTTAGGGCAGGAGTGTAAGAAGAAAAAAAAATCAAAAAAATGAAAAAAGAATAGAAAAAGAAAAGTGAAAAGAACATACGGGCTACCATCCGCGTCTTTTATTTATGTTTAAGTCGATATAGTGTCTTGAAAAATACAAAAAAGAGTTGTAGTTGGTTTAGGTTGAGTCGAGTCTTAGCTTAGCAACGCCTCTTTGTACATGTAATTAACCATGACAATTGACTTGCCACCAGTAAAATATCCCTTTATCCAATAAACCGTGTTTTCCATACCCTTACACCTAACGTTATAACCCTTTAAAAGACCTCTTTGATAGTTTATCCTAGGTGCTTACGCCAAAGTGGTGGAGGTTTTATCCTTTCCCAAGCCTATGGTAATCTATGTGCTATGACAGGTAGTGAGTGATATTTTCCCATTTCCATATGTGATATATATAACTTTATAACACCCGACAGATGTGAGAATCCAAACAATTAATGTGAGGTGCTAGTGTATAATTTCCATGCTTGTTTTGACTAAGGTAGAACAATTGCATGTTTTAATTACTTTTATGTTAATGTTAAATGACCCCTAACTTGTAAATTGATTAGAATAAAAGCTCATTTGCTTGAGGAAAAGCAAATCCCAAGTGTAGGGATATTTGATAAGGATTCATTTGATACTCATTTAAGGGGTCTTTTAAGCCTTAAATCGTGTTTTTATGATCAAATATTGCCTCAAATCGTTTCTTTTCTCATTTTAGGTACTTTGGACGTGATTTCTGGAAATTGGAGCATTTTCGACGTTTTTTGGCTAAAAAGTGAAGAAAACAGCAAAGTCGTGGAAAACCTGTCAGGGAACACACCTGACGGCGTCACACGTTAATTGGTGACACCATCACTTGAAGATGATGGAGTTGGAAAATCTTACATATGATGCTCCAGAGAACTTTTGAAGGTTTTACACCTGACAGCGTCAGGTGTAATTATAACCCTAAACATGGCGACAGAGGTATAAAGTGACGACGTCAGAAGCTCGACTTGCTCAAGAAGAAACCCTAAACATGGCGGTCTAACGGCGTCAGGATTTATAACCTATAAAACGGCGTCAGGATTTATAACGGCGTCAGCTTTGTAAATCTATATATACTTTTTGATTTTTCATTCATTAGTGTGCAACTTCGGAGACAAAAACCCTAGTATGATTTTCACAGAATTTTTAGGGTTTTCATACACTCTTTTCTTCCATGTTCAATTGAAGATAAGTTTTCTTTTAATCATTTAATATGTCTATGTGTTGTTTGATTACTTGTTTATCTTTTCTTCCTTTCAACATGCTAGCTTAAGTTTATTAGTGTTTGCTTAGATATAATGAAACCTAGTTATTGATTATTGATAAGTTGTCTATTGTTTAGTTGATTGATTCGCGTTAGGTTAAGAAAACTGGCTGACCTTCATTGTGTAACAGTCTTGAACGTCTTAAAAACGTAATCGTATGTGCGCTACGATTTTTCTCGTTGTATTTAATGCATGAATTGATGTTAGTGATTCTATGATAGGGTACTTAACGTATCGTCATATGGTGAAATTGATATTCATAGAGTTGGGGAAGGTTACACACCCCCACGACTGGTATTAAGAAATACAACGCTTCAACAAAAACAATTGCACTGTGACATTCAACGAATCAATAAAAGATAACTAGGGAGTAATTATATCTAATTAAACACGTTTGTCTCATTATAAGAAGTCTACCACTTTTACTTTTCTTGTTATTTAATTTTTTTATTAGTTTAATTATTAGTTTTGGGTTAGTTGACTAGCAACTAATTCCACCCACTCCTTCAAAACCGAGATTTTTATTGCTTTCATAAAACATTAAAATACAAAAAGAATCATCCCTCACCTTTAGGCTTAAATTGACATACACTTCAACCTAATGACACTATTCCTGTAACACCCCAACCCGATAAGGGTAGAAGTATTACGTTATGGTGACATATCAAAGCAAACACAAGCATACATCTTAAGTAATACAAGTGGATTCCAAAGGTTACAAAGGAAAAATCTGAAATACATGATTACAATAGGGAACAACAAAAAAAATACTAAGTTTGATAATGTAATCACTTCTAGTCATCTCTAGTCCAGAATAGCTATCAAGGTGTAGTTTTCTAAGTCCGAAGTACTCTCCACTCATAACCCAACTTCCTACTAAAACCTGCCGCAGAAAAAGAAATGCGGCTGAGCTTAAAAAGCCCAGTGAACAGATGTTAGGAATACAAAATATTCCTATGGAAGACTGGGTCACCCCAAGAATGTAATAGCATTGAGATAGCTCGTAGTTATATTAATATTAGTTAGATATTATAGAACTAGTATAGTAATAGTTTAGATTTAGTCTCATCGTAGAGTGAGTCGGGTCTTTACCCACTGTCAGCTCACTCCACAGCCCAAGTAGGGGCGTATACTGTAATTGTATATATACCCTTCTCCACTAATGGAAAGGGTTGGTTGTTTCATAATACACACACACACACAACTAGTGTGATTTTCTCTCTCAAGAAACTACCCTCTCTCTCTTTCTCTCTCTAACTTGTTAACCATGTTTATCATCTACTTCCATCTTCCAAGACCTCCTAACTCACCACATAAATCAACATGTATCGATCCTACAAGCCAAGGTTGTGTGTTTTGCTGATTTTTTGTGGTTCGTACTTTTTTGTCAAGCTGTTTTACCAAGCTTTCTTTGAATCTGAAATTTTTATTGTATCTTTGGTAACAGTTTTTTAAACAGTCATATGTATCTTTATGGTCAAAAGTCTTTATTCTTTCAAGGTGGTGACTAACTAAACTGTTTTATGCCTATCTTCTTGACCCATGATAACAGTTTTTTTTCCTCTCATCTTTTCATGACTTTTGTACCATTTCCCTGAAAAAGTTGTCTGATAATGTGAAAACCCAGATCCTGTTACACATGCTCTTCTTGGTAGCGATTTGATATTTTATGTGTAGTTGGTAGCTGCTATTTGTCTTGGTCCTGAATTGCCTCTTGGTTTGTAACTGAAAATGGAAAAAGACAAAAAGTGGTGAATACGACATTTCTTTCCATTGCAATTTGGTATAGCGATTTGGTGCAGCATTTGATGTAGCGAGTTGTCTTTAAAAATCATTTTTATTAGCAAATATGAAACGGCATGCTGCCAAAATTTCAAGAAAAGTAGTGATTTGTTATATGAAGATGATGAAGACAAGAACAGACTTAGACCATAACCAAGTATCATAACCCAAATCAAACAACATCACATGACTATCCTAAACCCATCAAAACAACAACAATCACAAGTCCAAACACAAGAAAGGTTTCAAGATCTCAGTTTATTGTTCACTTGTTACCAAATCCTTAAAGAAAGGAGATGAATAACTGGAATGACAACAGCTTTGTTTATCCTAAACCTTTACCACCCATCATGCATAATAAACAAGATCTCAGTTTCGTTCACTTGCTCTATCAAATCTCTTATCAGATTTTTATGTGAACGAGTTACATCACGGNAATTACTCTCCACTCATAACCCAACTTCCTACTAAAACCTGCCGCAGAAAAAGAAATGCGGCTGAGCTTAAAAAGCCCAGTGAACAGATGTTAGGAATACAAAATATTCCTATGGAAGACTGGGTCACCCCAAGAATGTAATAGCATTGAGATAGCTCGTAGTTATATTAATATTAGTTAGATATTATAGAACTAGTATAGTAATAGTTTAGATTTAGTCTCATCGTGGAGTGAGTCGGGTCTTTACCCACTGTCAGCTCACTCCACAGCCCAAGTAGGGGCGTATACTGTAATTGTATATATACCCTTCTCCACTAATGGAGAGGGTTGGTTGTTTCATAATGCACACACACACACAACTAGTGTGATTTTCTCTCTCAAGAAACTACCCTCTCTCTCTTTCTCTCTCTAACTTGTTAACCATGTTTATCATCTACTTCCATCTTCCAAGACCTCCTAACTCACCACATAAATCAACATGTATCGATCCTACAATTGGTACCAGAGCCAAGGTTGTGTGTTTTGCTGATTTTTTGTGGTTCGTACTTTTTTGTGAAGCTGTTTTACCAAGCTTTCTTTGAATCTGAAATTTTTATTGTATCTTTGGTAACAGTTTTTTAAGCAGTCATATGTATCTTTATGGTCAAGAGTCTTTATTCTTTCAAGGTGGTGACTAACTAAACTGTTTTATGCCTATCTTCTTGACCCATGATAACAGTTTTTTTCCTCTCATCTTTTCATGACTTTTGTACCATTTCCCTGAAAAAGTTATCTGATAATGTGAAAACCCAGATCCCGTTACACATGCTCTTCTTGGTAGCGATTTGATATTTTATGTGTAGTTGGTAGCTGCTATTTGTCTTGGTCCTGAATTGCCTCTTGGTTTGTAACTGAAAATGGAAAAAGACAAAAAGTGGTGAATACGACATTTCTTTCCATTGCAATTTGGTATAGCGATTTGGTGCAGCATTTGATGTAGCGAGTTGTCTTTAAAAATCATTTTTATTAGCAAATATGAAACGGCATGCTGCCAAAATTTCAAGAAAAGTAGTGATTTGTTATATGAAGATGATGAAGACAAGAACAGACTTAGACCATAACCAAGTATCATAACCCAAATCAAAAAACATCACATGACTATCCTAAACCCATCAAAACAACAACAATCACAAGTCCAAACACAAGAAAGGTTTCAAGATCTCAGTTTATTGTTCACTTGTTACCAAATCCTTAAAGAAAGGAGATGAATAACTGGAATGACAACAGCTTTGTTTATCCTAAACCTTTACCACCCATCATGCATAATAAACAAGATCTCAGTTTCGTTCACTTGCTCTATCAAATCTCTTATCAGATTTTTATGTGAACAAGTTACATCACAGATCTTTCTAAGACTATGCCTCAATTGCTATCCGAAAATAAAAGGAATAAGAACCATAACAACGTTGCTATGTTCGTTTCCTGTTTCGATTCAAAGATCCTTGAAAACAACAATTGTATGATCTTAGTTTCTTGATTCGTGGGTTACAACAGTAAACCATGACCCGTGGTCATTCAAACACGAAAGATAAGATAACCATCATTGATCCACTGTCATGACTCGAACGAAATTGAAAAACAAGAAGATCTTAGATTCCTTCTTAACGTGTGATACTAAAGTATGTCAAGACCAAAGGCCAAAACACGAAAGAAACATCATCACCGGATCTAAGTTTTTTTAAAAAAGACGATGCCTCTGTAACCATCAGCATCAATTAAAGTAATAACCAAAACAATTATGTCTTGATTATTTCTTTCGATCATTAAAAGAAGATCTCAGAAATCTCGTTGTGTGAACCAAAGCTCGTTCAATGATTTAATCCACAAGAGATTTTCATCACCGATCTAATTTTTGTTGTCCATGCCTCTGGATTTAATATTAGAAACTGAAATGAAATGATTCATAACAAGAGTGTTATAATCATTTACTGTTTCGTTAATTACCTCTCAAACAAAAAATAAAGAACTTCAATTATTAAATCTACCTGAGATCATTCAAGATCTTGAAGCCGTTTAGTGAAGCCATAAAGTTGAGAAAATGAGATGGGGGCTGAGATAAGGAGGGGGCGGATTATTATGAGATTAGGGTTAGTTGATGAGTGTTAATTAGGGTTGTGGAGTGAAAAGGGGTCTTTAATACCTGTAATTTTAGGGAATGTTTGGATCGGGTCATGGAATTAGTTTGTGGATCGGGTATCATAATTTTTTTTAGGCCCGGGTTTTTATTTCAAGTGATGGGCTGACATACATTGGGCCGATTGTTGGTTAATATTGATATATTGTTTGGGCTGAGCTATGATATTGGACCCGGGTTATAAGTTAGTGTGTGTTGGACTTGTATCGGGTTTATTTGACATCCTTCGAGTTAAATTTTTTTATTACCCAATATTTTTGAGCTATAAATTTGTTATTAAGGCTAAAAAATTATTGAGATTACCTGTGGTGTTGAATTTTAGATGTTAGCTGTTGGTCTACGGTTTTTGAATGAACCTCTATCCGAGATTTGTTTTTGGATGGTGAATCGGGCATTTTTGGATGGTGAATCGGGCATGTGATTCTGTTTGATAATAGTTGGTTTTGCCTACTACTTGGTGGTTGATGGGTATTTGGACTTAAGTTTTGATATTGTGTGGTCATTATAAATTTTTACAGAGTTATGCATTTTTGACAAGAACGTCAAAACTTAACATACAAAACCCTTGTTTTCAAACCTCAATTTAGGGCATATCACAAACTCAACCATCAAACCAAATCACATTAAACCGTCAAAAGGCTAGTTTTTGGGTATTTAACCGCACTAGATGATCACGGAGTTTATTTGGTATCCTTCATTTGAGATTGAAGTTGAATTTCTCGAAGGCGTCTACTTATTTTATCTTGAATTCGGGGTTGGTTGGATGCATGACTTTCGAAGATAACTTGCTCGTGCTTAAGATTTAAGTTGAAGACTTGGTTTATCTAGTTTCCAGAAGTCGGGGTGGATGGTTGAAAACCTGGTTAACTATCACTTAAAGGAGATACATTATAGTACTCAGTGTCACACACAGAAGACGATGTGGATAATCTCAAGAGGTGATGAAAGTCTCATACTTTGTCGGGATAGTATTGAGTACTTAGAGATTTGCATGGTGCACAAATTTTCTACACCGTTCTTCCAACAACAGTGCAAGCTCAAGTAACAAATTTGGGGAATTATATTTCATTTTCAAGTTGGGTATATCAGGTTTACTTCACCAAGTGGTCACAGTAATAGCCGACAGAATACGAGGTAGGGTTGTTAGCTAATGGGTTTAAAGGTTGAGATGTGATCAGCAATTCTCATGGGATATTCGACGCTACTGCACGTCAAAGATACTTCACAGTCTAAGCAAAATCTTTCAAGATCCTTCAATGCCATTCATGATTTTTCAAGATGTTTGCTTCAGACAAGAACTTCTCGCGTATATGGTCGTACACGTCAAATGATGCTTCCAAATGTTCGAAACTATCATTGGGGGAAAAAACGTGTACTTTGATGATATATGGTCAATCTCCAGGGGGAAGTAGTTTATACTACTTTACTTAGTATGGTTTATGAAGTACTCTACATATGTGAGAAGAATTCTTGTTGAGCTCTTGTATGTTTTCCCAAATAGTTATTCACCAAAACCAAGTTTGTCATAACATATTCAATTTATCATTGTCTCACGGTTTCTTCTTGGTTTTGTAAAATCCCTCGAAAGAATCTATTTCTCGGTTTAAATCATAGATTTGTAATATCCCGTGATGACGAAACTATCTTGGAGAAAGAAAAGTGCATTTCCGGATCTTAATTGACTCTGGTGCTACGGCTTCAACTTCGAAGAAGGGATAAAGTATGCACTTCATGTATTGGATGAGTTTTGATATACTTCATGGCATTTTGGCTATAACGAATTTTTAAGGGGATATGCGCTTTTGACAAAGATCGAGGTAAAACCATTATCAAAGTTCATTCAAATATCAAAAAAGGCTAGATTCTGGCATTTAAACTACAAGATGTGACTACGGCATTAAGAGGTTGAAGTGAAATTTCACGGGTGAGTGTACTTAGTATCTGAAGATATCAGGGTGGGTTGGATGAAGATTCTTCGAGATCCTTGTTCGAGCTTTTAACCTTTACAATAACGAAGACTTGGATATCTAGTTATTTTTGGGATTCTTCCTTTCTATTACCACAAAATAACTATCATTTTATGTAGTTACGTTGTAGTGCTCAGTGTCACATGAAGTTGTGGATATTCAAGAGGTGATGTACGTCTTATACTTGATGGTTGGTTGGTTGAAGAGTATAGAGTACTTAGGGATTCAAAGTTGCACGAACTCTCTACACCGCTCTTAGTCATACTTTAGTGCAAGTTTAAGACACAAGTTCGGGTTATTCTCTTCAGTCTCAAGTTCATCATATTGGGTTTTCTCCATCAGTAGTCACGACAAAGAGCCGACAAAATGATAATGGGGTTGGTAACGAGTTGTAGCAACCCACTAACTTCCCCATAGGTTAGAAAAGCCTTACTAACTTAACTTAGGCCCTCACAAAGCACAATCTAGGTTAGAAATGCCTATAGGATTTTCCTGAGCTAAATTTTTGCTTTATTATATTCTTATGACCTAACTAACCTCTAGACAAGCTCACGTATCCACCTATGCCAACCACTACTATGTTTACTTGATGTAAACATCCCGGTATATCAAGTCAAGGTTACAAACATATTTTCACTAAGTAAACTATCAGTCTAGTACACTATACTTATTAAAAAACCCTAATTGCACCTATGTGTTTATGGTTATCTTTAAAACCCTAACTGCCTATCTGAACTAGCTTGAAAGTGTTTAAAACTTAAGTATGAGTTATAATAGAAACCTTAGGACATATTAGACTCCCTAGAACATAGTACAACTCCCTAGAACTTAGGTACAAGTCTCCTAAGCACAAAACCCTAACTAGGTCATAACTTCCCGGAAACTAGGTTTAACTTTCTCAAATCTTTACCATAAGCTACCACCACTTAGTATAAGCCCCTTAGGACTTAATATTAGTCACTAGACACTCATAGGACACCAAATGAGGCACCAAACCCTAGGCAAAACCCTAAACTCTTTCTAGGTAAAACTAGGTTAAAACTAAACTTAAAAACCTAAAACTAGCTACTATACTATTCTAAACTACTAAGCAAGCACCCTAGCACCTCTCCCTAACCAAGCTAGCACCCTAGCACCTCTAAGCACCCAAGCAAGGAGGTGCATCACCTCCTTGTCGCCTCCTTCCTTCTCTCGGCCTCCCACCACCACAACCGGCCTACTAGCGCCCCCTAGCTACTCCATAGCTGATCCTCATCATCACTAGACCTGCCACAACCCCCCCCACCCATAGCCTTGCTTACTCGACCTCCCCCCTCCTCAACACCTCACCTCTCATTTCTTGCTCGCTACTCATTCGTACCCTATAAATACCCCCCAAAACCTTTCTACTTCTCTTCACACCATTCTCTCTTCTCTACCTTAAACCTTTCCATACTCTAAGACCTTTAGAAGCCCTAGAGAACGAGTAGCAAAGCCCTGGCCTAGTCGAGTTGTGGTTTGAGCCGAGAGATACCCTAGAAACCCGAGCACCCTCGTTAACCTATGAATGACTTAGGTAAGCCTCACCTTTGAGTCTAATAGACTTAGAACAGACCTAGGACTCTTCGAACATGCATTAGGAACCATAGGATAGCCTTGATCATTTAGTTTTAGAAGTTTTCTATTCCAAACCCTAGAAATAGAAAATTAGGTGTTTATATGCTAAATTGCTATATTATGTGCTATAATTTGAATTAGGTTATTTATTTGAACTTAGATTAGCTAAATATAAGCTCAGAAACCTAGTTGCTTTATAAAAATATGGCTTACTTGAAATTAGGACTAGTTTTGTAAAGTTTTCATGCATAGGGGTATATATCATAAATTCCTGAAACTATAAAGTCTAGGGACTGTTTTTGACATTTCCTAGAAGTTATAAGTTCTAGGACTCATTTTGCAAAATTTTGAAACCTTAGGATGAAAACTAAAATAAGTTATAAACTAAAAAGGACTAGTTTTGCAAATATTATAAAGTTAAGGGTATAATTGGTAAATATTAAAAGTTAGTGAAGTCTAAGGACCATTTTTGTTATTTCTCTAAAATATATATGTATAGGGACTATTTGTGCAAAAGTTAGAAAGTTATATGCTTAATTTTTATAAGTTTATAAGTATAGGGTAGAAAGCATAAATATATAAACTTGAAGGTTATAAACGGACTATTTTCATAAGTATAAAACCTATTTTGAGTTAGAAGCATGACACAATACTAGGGAGCTTCATGCGAGGAGTACTATGTGGATATTTTGTTTTGACGAGTTTGCTGGGTTTTTTAGATGTGCATAAAGAAGGGACGGGGCCGGGGAAAAGAGAGGGAAGAAGCTGCAGCGGCACCTCACGAACTTCTTACGTGCCCTGGCTCCTCAAATGATTATTGCATATACTTCTGAGTTATGATGGTCCGAACGGTGTTATGTTATAACTAAACCCTAATAACAACATAACTCAATAGTAGGGAGCTTTGTGTGAGGAGTATTACCTTCTGAATTATGATAGCCCGAACGGTATTATGTTGATAACATAATACAATGGTAGGGAGTTTCATGTAATCTATTATCTCTTCTCTACCTTAAACCTTTCCATAGTCTAAGACCTTTAGAAGCCCTAGAGAACAAGTAGCAAAGCCCTGGCCTAGTCGAGTTGTGGTTTGAGCCGAGAGATACCCTAGAAACCCGAGCACCCTCGTTATCCTATGAATGACTTAGGTAAGCCTCACCTTTGAGTCTAATAGACTTAGAACAGACCTAGGACTCTTCGAACATGCATTAGGAACCATAGGATAGCCTTGATCATTTAGTTTTAGAAGTTTTCTATTCCAAACCCTAGAAATAGAAAATTAGGTGTTTATATGCTAAATTGCTATATTATGTGCTATAATTTGAATTAGGTTATTTATTTGAACTTATATTAGCTAAATATAAGCTCAGAAACCTAGTTGCTTTATAAAAATATGGCTTACTTGAAATTAGGACTAGTTTTGTAAAGTTTTCATGCATAGGGGTATATATCATAAATTCCTGAAACTATAAAGTCTAGGGACTGTTTTTGACATTTCCTAGAAGTTATAAGTTCTAGGACTCATTTTGCAAAATTTTGAAACCTTAGGATGAAAACTAAAATAAGTTATAAACTAAAAAGGACTAGTTTTGCAAATATTATAAAGTTAAGGGTATAATAGGTAAATATTGAAAGTTAGTGAAGTCTAAGGACCATTTTTGTTATTTCCCTAAAATATATATGTATAGGGACTATTTGTGCAAAAGTTAGAAAGTTATATGCTTAATTTTTATAAGTTTATAAGTATAGGGTAGAAAGCATAAATATATAAACTTGAAGGTTATAAACGGACTATTTTCATAAGTATAAAACCTATTTTGAGTTAGAAGCATGACACAATACTAGGGAGCTTCATGCGAGGAGTACTATGTGGATATTTTGTTTTGACGAGTTTGCTGGGTTTTTTAGATGTGCATAAAGAAGGGACGGGGCCGGGGAAGAGAGAGGGAAGAAGCTGCAGTGGCACCTCACGAACTTCTTACGTGCCCTGGCTCCTCAAATGATTATTGGATATACTTCTGAGTTATGATGGTCCGAACGGTGTTATGTTATAACTAAACCCTAATAACAACATAACTCAATAGTAGGGAGCTTTGTGTGAGGAGTATTACCTTCTGAATTATGATGGCCCGAACGGTATTATGTTGATAACATAATACAATAGTAGGGAGTTTCATGTGANCCGAACGGTATTATGTTGATAACATAATACAATGGTAGGGAGTTTCATGTAAGGAGTCATATACTTCTGAATTACGATGGCCCGAACGGTATTATGTTATATATAAAAATCTTAAGAGTGATTAGTTAAGAAAACCTAGACTAAGACTTGACATACACACACCTACACTACCCCAGGATACGTGAGTGAGTTGTCTAAACCCCTACTTTACATACCTTAAGACCCAGGTGAGTTTTCATAGCCTCACTTTTAAATGCTTTACAACCCTGTGAGGGGGATACATGCTTTAAACCGAATACAAGTCTTTTTCTTTGGTTGTTGCACGAGTAAACTATCTGCCACCACTACATAACTAAAATTCATGAATCTAATCGTTTGGGATATTTTATGTTGGCATAAATATTATGATATTCATATTACGATATTTAATCTAAACATCCTCTTCATGTTTTGATGATGACAAAGATGTAAGTTACAACACATAACGTAAAGTGTTTAAGTTACTTGTGATCACAAATCATCTACGCATTCATACGTCAACGTCTCTCGACATCTCAACGTCTCGAGTATGCTTCAACAATCACTTAAGGTATGTATAAACAAATGTCTAATACATTTTATGATCAAAGGGATTTTTATTTAGACATTACAAATTTTATAAAATGTTATAAACATTTTATATATTTTAGAAAAACACTTTTGGTAATTAAAGGAAAATGTTTAATTCAAAATAAATATATGAATTCAAATTTTTAACCAAAAACAGTTAAAATTTCACTAGATAAACCTTCCCCAGAAAAAGACAAGAAAACTGCCGTTTTCGTCTGGGCGGCCCCCTTAATTTTAAGGGGGCCGGCACCTATTTAAGGGGGCCGGCACGCTCCTCTTGTCAGAAATGATTCCCTATAAATACTGGTTCATTTCTGCAATTTTTCCTAACCTTTTGCACTAAAATTTTCAGTCCCAATCCTTTCCAAACATCTTTCTAAATCCTTTGATCATAAGATTATAAGTCTTTGTTTTCAAGTGATCCAATCCTTCACCACTCAAAGTGCAAGAGAAGAATCCTCCCTATCATAAAGCCAAGGATTTATTAGAGTCTAGTTAGTGTTGATGTGAAGTTGTGAGTTGTGTATGTATATGTAATAAGTAGATCAAGATGATCTTACTTAGTAGTGAGTCAATGAGTGAGTAAGAAGTAGTGAGAAGAAGTAGTAGTGTGGAGAAGTCATTTAGTTGTGAAGATGTAGGTGTGTGAATAAGTAGTAGAGTATAGAAGAAGTTGTGAAGTAGTGATGAAGTCGTGAAGTTGTGAAGTCGTGAAGAAGTCGTGAAGTCATGTAGAAGTTGTGTAGTGATCGAAGTTGTTGGGAATTCTAGAAACTACTGCTGAGGAATACTGCTGAAAGGATCCTGCGGATAGCTTTGCTGGTTTCTGCTGACAGTGTTTCTGCGGATGAGAAGATTCTGCGGATATAGTTAATCCGTAGAATGTAAACTTAGTTTATTCTAGGACAAGATATGTAGAATATCTTTTATTTTTTTACTGTTATTTGATTCTTGTAAGAAGGGTTAGGGTTTTTTTGTAGTATAAAAGGAACCCTTGCTAATGCATTATGTACGTTTTCAGAAAAACATTATTAGTTGATAATAAACGATTCATAGAGGATCAAAGCATTGTTAGTATTTGTGTTGTGCTTGTATTTATAATTCCGCTAAACAATACAAGTAGTAGAGATTATCTTTTAGAGTGTTTGTGATTACACAGATATTGCTAACGATCCAAAGGCTCAAAGATCCAAAGGCTCAGAGCTTTGAAGACCCTTTTGGTAGATTTTCATCCCCCACTGATCTTGGTAATCATCAACAAGCTACTGGCATTTTCAGTACCTCTTCTTATGATGATGATTTTGCTCCTACACTGAACAATATTCAACCCTCTGTTGAAGTTAATCCCATCCCTACCAAAAGAATCCACACTATACATCCTCAAGAGAACATCCTTGGAGATCCCAATGCAACAGTTCAAACAAGGAGTTCAGTGAAGAAAACACAATTTGGAGAATATGCTTTTGTTACTTATGTCATGGCTCAACAAAGAGACAACCACACAGATCAAGAACATTGTATGTTTGCTTGTTTCTTATCACAGGTTGAACCAACAAGTGTAGCACAAGCACTTTCCATTGCCAGTTGGGTAGAAGCTATGCAAGAGGAAATGCAACAATTCAAGAATCAAGAGGTTTGGATTCTTGTGCCACTACCTGATGGAAAGTTTGAAATTGGGACAAATTGGATCTTGAAGAATAAAAGGGATGCTAGGGGCATTGTGGTTAAAAATAAGGCTAGATTAGTAGCTCAAGGTTTTAGACAAGAAGAGGGGATTGATTATGATGAGGTCTTTGCACCAGTGGCTAGGGTTGCGGCCATTAGAATCTTTTTGGCCTTTGCTTCTTATATGGGGTTTGTGGTCTATCCGATGGATGTGAAGGGTGCTTTTCTATATGGGGAGATTGAAGAAGAAGTATATGTTACTCAACCTAAAGGTTTTGAAGACCTAGAGCATCCTAACCATGTGTACAAAGTTGTGAAAGCTCTCTATGGACTTCACCAAGCACCTAGAGCTTGGTATGCTAGGCTATCTACATTCCTGCTGAAGCATGGATATAGAAGAGGAGCTATTGATAAAACACTATTTATCAAGAAGAATTCCAGGGATATCATTCTTGTTCAAGTTTATGTGGATGACATCATTTTTGGCTCTACAAAGGAGGCTTGGTGCAGGGAGTTTGAGGAATTAATGAAGGGTGAATTTCAAATGAGTGCAATGGGAAAGCTTACTTTCTTTTTGGGACTGCAAGTATAGCAAAAGACAGATGGTATCTTCATCCATCAAGAGAAGTATGTGAAGGACATTATTCAGAAGTTTGATATGGTGAATGTGAGGACTGCAACTACCCCATATGAAACCCCCAAAACTAAGCATAACCTTGAAGCAGATCCTGCTATCAATGTTCACATGTACAGGTCCATGATTGGGTCACTTATGTATTTGACAGCTTCAAGGCCAGACATTACATTTGCTGTGAGTGCTTGTTCTAGGCACCAAGTCATACCCTTAACTTCCCATCTCAATGCAGTGAAGAAGATCTTTAAGTATCTTAAAGGTCGACCCAAACTTGGCCTTTGGTACCCAAGAGAGTCTCCTTTTGTACTGGAAGCCTACAGTGACAGTGATTATGCAGGTGCTAATTTGGATAGAAAATCCACTACTGGAGGTTGCCAATTCCTTGGAAGAAGGTTAATATCTTGGCAGTGCAAGAAGCAAACAATTGTGGCCAATTCTTCTACTAAAGCAGAGTATGTTGCTGCTGCTAACTGCTGTGGCCAGGTTCTTTGGATACAAAATCAACTACTTGATTATGGGTTCAATTTCATGAACACTAAAATCTTTATTGATAACCAAAGTACCATATGCATTTTTAAGAATCCAGTATATCATAATAGAACTAAGCACATTGAAATTAGGCACCATTTTATTAGGGATGCAAATGAGAAACACTTAATTCAGGTGCTTAAAATCAATACAGATGATAATGTGGCTGATCTTTTAACAAAGGCGTTTGATGGACCTAGGTTTAATCACTTAGTGGTCCATATTGGGATGGTTAACCCTTGAATGTTGTGTTTCAGGGGAGGCATAGGCCTAAGGGGAGGCATATGCCTCTGGGGAGGATTTGTAGAAAATGTATTTTGTATAATTACTAACTTTGTTTTGCAGGTTACTTGTTGTATATACTAACAATTATTTGGATTAGATTGGTTTGTGTGTTTTGGTCTGTGTGTTTGTTTTGTAGCTAAGCTGATTCTGCTGATGTATGTTTCTGCTGAGGTTACTCTTTCTGCTGATAATATTGCTGCTGATAACATTTCTGCTGATGTTTTGGAAGTGCATCCGTAGCATTAACTCATATCAGTAAAATCAAATTAATCAAGTGTACTCAGGGAACAAACATCAAAGTGATTGTTAAGGGGAAAGTAAATTCATTTATCATCAAAAGCTTATTACAAAAGATGGTGATTCTATAGACCCTGACAAAATTGAAACATGTCTCTAACCCTAACANATATCAGTAAAATCAAATTAATCAAGTGTACTCAGGGAACAAACATCAAAGTGATTGTTAAGGGGAAAGTAAATTCATTTATCATCAAAAGCTTATTACAAAAGATGGTGATTCTATAGACCCTGACAAAATTGAAACATGTCTCTAACCCTAACACTACTCCACCTTTCCTTTCCCCTTCCCATCATCATCAGAGAGGTCTGAATCAAACCCCCAATTTGAAGGTTTGGAAGAATTCTCTGCTGATCCTGTTGGAGTTGAAGGAGCTTGATCTTGGGGTTCATCCTCATCTGAGGAAGTACACAGGAAAGGTGATATGAGCTCTCTTGCAGGTGGTTGGAGAGGAATCCAAGGATTGGAGTCTTCTGAAGATTCAGGTGACATGGCCGGATTGGGAACTGTGCTTGATGATCCAACATCATTTATCTTCTTCTTGGATGACTTTTTGGGAATCTGGTTCTTTTCTACATCTGGGGATTCATCTGTGCTCCTTGTTGGTGATTCATTAAGGTTTGAAGCATCAGATGAAGATTTAACAATTTGGGGTTTTGAGCTCATGGTTCTTGTTATTGGTGGATGATTAGGTTTGGTGAAAGTTTGGATCTGTTTTATAGGCAAAAGTCAAAGTGTATTAATGCGTATTAGGTGGCAGAATAAATGCTCTAAGATTTCTCCTAAAGATAGTTTTGCACAATACTACTGAGGGTGATTCTGCTGATCAAATGGTTCCTGCGGATAGCTTATACAGTTCCTGCTGAGAGGTGTTTCTGCTGAGTGTAGTTCCTGCTGATAACATATTTTTGATTCTTTCAGAAGTATCTACCTTATGCATAGAACAACTTGAATGACAACAAAGAGATAAATTAAAAGTTCATTCATATTCACCAAAGGAAGTTAGAATCAATCCTAACATCTAAACAAAAGACTAAACACATCTTAGCACCTAATCCTGATTTCTATTCCCTTTGAGGGTACAAAATAAAGCTTTCCATGCAACAAGCTTGTCAACGAGTGTCTCAGTCTTGTTCTCTTCATTTGTATTGACATTCGTACTCAAAAGACTGAACACATCTTAGCACCTTACTCAAAAGACTTAACACATCTTAGCACCTAATCCTGTTTTCTCTTCCCTTTGCCCTTGGGATCAGATGTGCCTTCACCAGCCCCCTTATTCCTCAACACCTTCTCAACATCTTTGGGCTTTGTCTCAGGGGTCCATAGCTTCTTGCAAACAAGCCCCAATACCTGTGGAGGTAGTTTTGGCAACTTCTTGGCAAGATGAGGAACTGGTATCTGGCTCATCCCAGCCACAACTCGCTCCATCTCCTTTGTCAGAAGCTTTGAAAGAGGTGGTGGTTCAGAAGGCCCTTCATCCAAATCCTCAAGAAACAATAACTCCATACGCCCTGTCTTATCAGGGGTATCTGAGTCAGAGGATGAAGAAGGAAGTGGTGGTGATGGTGGTGGTGGTGGAGGAGGAGGAGCTGGTACATCATGTCTCCTTTTGCATGCTTCCTCCTTGGTTCTCCAGCCACGCCTTCGTCTAAAAGGCATTGGTGGTGGTGATGGAGGAGGTGGAGGACGAATGTCATGGTCCGAAGAATCTGAAGAGGAATCAGAGGATATTTCTATTGGATTCATGATTGCTGCTGATGCGAAATTGTGTTTGGTTGATGGTGATTATGTGTGATTTGAGGGTTATTTATAGACCTGATTAAGTAATTAAGGCATTTAATGAGGCGTTGGTTCAATGGGTATTTATGGATGATAGCCTGTAGATATTCTGCTGATGGTTTGATTCTACGGATTGACCATAAGATTCTACGGATTGACTTTTCTATTCTGCTGACGAGTACATTTTTAGGTTTTATTTTGGGTAAGTTATAAAGTCAAAATTGGTCAAATGATTCTTTCCAAGATTCATTGTCAATTACCTCCCATGATTTGGTAACTCCCTTAAATAACCAATCGTGTGAATCCCACACTCAAAATAACTCCTTCCCACTTATTATAACTTCAAACCCATTTCTCAACTTCTCAAATTCATTCTATTCTCAAATTCACTCATGGCCGAACTTGACTTCAAAAGTGACCACAACCAAATTGCATTTCTGGTTAAAGCAAAGGGGAAAGAATTATTTGATCCAATGGTAGAGTTCTTGAAGCGGTCTAACCTTCATTTTGCTCTCACACACTATCCCACACTTGTGTGTGAATCATTGGTTACACAATTTTGGGACACTGCCACAGTAGGAGATGATGACACAAGGATTCTCGCTACCATTGATGGAAACAGTATGAAGTTACTGAGTCTTTGATCCACACTAAACTTCGACTGAAAGATGCAGATGGTGAATATCATGAAGATAAGGCACTGATACTTCCTGCATTACAGGCTATTGGCTATCAGGGTGATGGAAAGAAAGCATGGTATAAGAAACTACTTTGCCCTAAATGGAAGTTTCTGGTGCATACTTTGGTGAAGTGTGTAAGTAATAAGACTGGAGGATTGGGCCAATTCTCTACATATCTGGCTTGTGCTATTGCTTGTATATCACAGGGTACAAATTTTAACTTTTCTAGATTTATCTTTCAGGGCATGATTAGTAATATTAATGCTGATAAGAACAAGTTCTATATGTACCCTAGATTCCTTCAAATCATAATAGGTATTGAAACACGTGATGGAACACATAGACCTATTCTAGAGTTGACCTCTAAAGTCTTTTCAAGCATGGCTAGTCAATACACTGGTGTACATTGGCCTCTAACACCAGCTATGTTGCTTGGTGGCAATGCTGGTGCTGCTGAAGGTGGTAATCCACCCAGCCCTCATGCTGCTGAGGATAGTATTCCACCCATTCCTGAAACTGCTGATGCCAGCGCATCAGCAGCTGAGGTTGCTGGTTCATCTAAAGCTGCTGAAGCATCTGCATCAGCAGCTGCGGATAATCAGCAAGTGGATTCTCCTCATGCGCAACCTGCTGATCCTCTACAACCAGTCACTTCTGCTGGTGAGGATTCTGCTGACCATAGGAAAGAGGATGAGACACCCTTCACTGACCAACTTGACCATAGTGATGAGTTCATAGGAACCTTTGTTGCTGAGCCCAATGATGAGATACCTATATTCACAGGACAACATCCCTCTAGTCCAACTAGAGTGTCCTTTGTCGATACCACCACTACTGGTGATGCTTTTCATGTGTCTCCTACCAGGTCCAATGAAGCTCCCAAAGCCACTGGTATACCTGTTGGTACAGCTGAGGAGCCTATATCACTAACCAATGTCTATGAGTTGCTTAACAGGTATGTCAAACAAGTTGGTGATTTGGAAAGGGAACTCACTCAGACCAAAGTAGATCTTGGGGGTCAAATCAGTGTATTAACACACAGAGTTCAGACTTTGGAAGATCAGCTTGAGACCAAGAAGAAGAGGAAGTTTGTGGTTGACTCAGAGGATGAACTGGAGGTCCCTGCAGAAAATTCAGCAAAGCAATATGTGTCTCTTGACCCTCTTCATATGTTGGCTGAAGCTACTGAAGTTAACATCACTCCCTCTCCACCACTTACAGCTGCTGACACTCAAAAGAACAAGAGTCCCATCAAGGTTCAGAGAGAGCAGTTCTTTAGTAAGAGTGGGGGTGAAACTTCTGCACCAGTTGTTGATTCTGCTGATACACCATCTGTTGCTGATATTGGGCAATCCATGGATATTGATTCTGCTGATGGTGTTGCTTCTGACCTTGGTCCTACTTCTACAGTTCCAGTGACATCTACTGCTGCTCCTTCAGGAGAGGATCCTATCTTTCTGTATGGAAGACCATTTGTGGTTTCTGATGATGCTCCTACCACTGATATTCAAGGTGTGAGTGTTTCTGGTGTTACTGCTAACCCTTCAAAGCTGTCTTCTCCTGCATCTTCCTCTGCTGATACCTTTGTTTCTGCTGAAGAAGAGCATGTTGATATGGTTGATCAAGATCTTGGTTCAGATAAGATAACTGCAGAAGAAATACTTGCTCAAGAAAGACTCTTCAAAGAACATGAAGATCTCATGAAGAGTGAAGCTTTGGCTCAGCAAGAACAAGCACAGTTTGATGCAAAGATTGCCAGGGCAAAGGCTACATATGTTTCTACTTTGCCACTTGAAAGAAGGAGAGAATTGGATGCTCAAGTTTCAGACTTTAATGAGGCTGATTGGATGCATATTGGGGCTCAGATTGCTTCCAATACCTCACTTGCCAGAGATCTACTAGGAGATAATGTTTCTTCTGATGGCATTATTGCTCTGCTGAGAAGGAAGAAAAAGGAGGAGGATGAGAAGAAAGCCAAAGCAAAGAGGGATAAACCTCCTACACATGCACAAATGACCAATCAAATGAGGGTGGTTGTTAAGAATATGAGCCCAGCTGTGTTTAATTCAGGATGGTCTAAAGAGAAGGTTTGGAATCTGTCTCATGACAAGTTGGTGAGAACATATAACTATATTATGTCTCAGGTTCAGAAAAGCACACCAAAACCAACACTAGAGGAACCACCTTCTAAGAGGTTCAAGTCTGGTCATGGTCCCTCTTATGTGCAAATTGTTGATTCTTTTAGTATACCATCTATGGTGACTTTTGCTGATCCTCCTCTTCCTGCTGAGACATTAATTCCTGCTGAGTCTTCCAAGTTCACAGACAAGGGGAAGGCTCCTATGGTTACTGAAGGTCCTATTACAAGACAGAAAACAAAGAGGCAGATTGAGGAAGATAGGTTAAGTGCAGAAGCTGTTCAAAGGATGCTTGCTGATGATGCAGCTGAGCTTGCCAGGGCTAATGCAGCAAGAGTTAGTCATGTTGCTCCACAAACTGCTGATGCTTCACATTCTGTTTCTGATGAGGCTACTACAGATGTTTCTACTAAACAATATGTTCCTGCTGGTGCATCTACAGATGATCCTGCTGTCACTCCTGTACCTGTTCCTACTGAAGTTAAACCAGAATCTGACACTGCTGATGGTTCTAATGAAACACCTTCACCTTCTACTTGCAAGAGAAAGAAGACTTTGGCAAGAAAGAGGGTTTCTAGAGGCTTGGTTACACCATTAGCAGATTCTGAGTATATTGAAGTTGAAGAAGATGATGGTGAAGATCCTGTGGCTCATGTCCCTTTGGTTGAGTGGGAGATTACACCTCTTCAATTAAAAGATCAAGATATCAACACTGTTCATAGAGCAGATGGGTCAGTTAAACATTTTACTTTTCTTAGTGAAATTTTAACTTTTGTGGATAGACAGGGTCTGTTGAATCTTTATGGTTGGGTTACCTCCTACTACAAAAACAAGGAGCCTACAGGTTGTGGCTTATATTTGCATGGGGACTTGACTACATTATTTGATTCCAACCTCACTGTTAGTAAAGGATTCAGGGTTTGGATGGGTCAATCAAAATGGGAGATTGCTAACTGGAAATTTTATCCTCTCCCTAATGTTCATGTGCTATCAACTGCTGCTGGCAAGATTCTTTACATGTGTGCTGAGATTACCTATCCCATCTCTCTTAGAGTTTTAAGACAGATGTTGGGGATGAAGCTGCTTGTTCTTACGGATGTGGTTGGGAATGACATGACTTATGCTGAGCAGTTAGTCAAAGCTATGAGGCAGAGTCTTCTTTTCAAGAATGAAATGAAAGCCAAGCATGGTGTGCAGATTGACACTTCTTTGGGATAATTGTTGTATTTTCATTTTGTTAGTAAAAAAAAAAAAAAAAAACTAACTTTCTTGTATAATTTGCCACTCTTTGTTGTATACAGGTACATATGTTCAATGGTTATCAACTCACAATGATGTTGACTGTTCCATCAAAGAGTTGGCTAGTCCAAAGGGTACAGCTTTGGTAAAGACACATCAAATCTGTTGATAGCTGTAATGGTTTGCTCAAAACCATAGGGTNATAACTTTCTTGTATAATTTGCCATTCTTTGTTGTATACAGGTACATATGTTCAATGGTTATCAACTCACCATGATGTTGACTGTTCCATCAAAAAGTTGGCTAGTCCAAAGGGTACAGCTTTGGTAAAGACACATAAAATCTGTTGATAGCTGTAATGGTTTGCTCAAAACCATAGGGTTCTCAACTCACCCATGCTTAATTGCTGAGAGTTGAAATGGTCATCAATTCACCATAGATCTTATTCTTTGAAAATCCAACGAATTGACTAGCCCATAAGTGTATGGCTTATGGTAAAGGCAGTGGAAATCCATATTGGTTATCAATTCACCAAGGTATTTTCCTTTAAGAATTGGCTAGTCCTGAGCAAACGGCTACAGGTAAAGACAAGTCAAATCCGTTTATGGCTGTGATGATTTGCCTAAAATCATTAGGGTATTTCAACACACCATTGATTCATGTTCTAAGTGTTGGACTGGTTACTAGTTCACCAGGGTGATGTCATGATTCCACCAAAGAATTAGCTAGCCCAAGAGTGAATAGCTACTTGGTAAAGGCTTATAAAATCTATTCTTGATGCTGCTGATTCTGTTGCTGCTTAAAGATAGGAGTTGCTGTTGAATCCTGGTTTACAAAGAGAGTTACTAGTTGCTGCTGATAGTGAGTTAGTTGCTGCTGGTAGTTATTTTCTTGCATCTGTTTCTCTTTCAATCCTCATACTTTGGTTTGTGGCCGATCTATCATGAATCTTGAACTTAACACGGTCAAATTCAAGATTAGGGGAGGATTGTTGGGAATTCTAGAAACTACTGCTGAGGAATACTGCTGAAAGGATCCTGCGGATAGCTTTGCTGGTTTCTGCTGACAGTGTTTCTGCGGATGAGAAGATTCTGCGGATATAGTTAATCCGTAGAATGTAAACTTAGTTTATTCTAGGACAAGATATGTAGAATATCTTTTATTGTTTTACTGTTATTTGATTCTTGTAAGAAGGGTTAGGGTTTTTTTGTAGTATAAAATGAACCCTTGCTAATGCATTATGTACATTTTCAGAAAAACATTATTAGTTGATAATAAACGATCCATAGAGGATCAAAGCATTGTTAGTATTTGTGTTGTGATTGTATTTATAATTCCGCTAAACAATACAAGTAGTACAGATTCTCTTTTAGAGTGTTTGTGATTACACAGATATTGCTAACGATCCAAAGGCTCAAAGATCTATCAAGGTCTAAGTTTCAACAGAAGTCGTGTCATGAGATTGGTTCTAGCTACTATTAGAACCCGACATTTAGCTTAGTTTCGTTAATTGGTGTAAGCAAAAGTTGTGTACTGTTTTCTCCGCCAAAAGGGAGCTTGTTGAGTAGTGAAGAAAACACTCGAGTAGGTGACTCGGGGAGTGGAGTAGGGCAAGGAAGGTGTCCTTGTAGCCAAACCACTATAAATCATCGCGCCCGGTTTGCATTTCCTTTCTCTTAACTCTTTTCATTTATTCTTACATTTATCGCTTTATATCTATGCTTGCAAATATGTGTTGATTGTTGCTTATATTGTTTTAATGTTGATTGTGTGATAGATAGAAATTAATATTGTTATAGGATGAATAATTATATGATATGGTCTAATAGACTTAGATGCATTATTCACACTTTTCATGTTGAGTTTAACTTAACGATAATTTGATACAAAACGTTTTAAGATTTTAAAAGGAAAACATATTCACATAAAGATCAACCAAAGCTCCATTCATAAAACTAAGTTTTGAAAATAAATCCAAAACCATACATATATAATTGATCATATTGATTATATGTTGTTTTCATACTAAACTCTAATGGAAGGTTTTTCGAATGAACTTTGAACAAATAAAAAAGATGTAAAACTATTCAACCCCCCTTCTAGTTTTCCACAATTGGTATCAAGAGCCACGTCACTCTAATTTTCAAAACAAATGGTTTTAAAAATTGAGTAAGATCCCTGTATCAAATTATCTATTAAGGAGGATTAAATATGAAAAGTGTTTTGTTGATTAACTTGTATTAGTTTTGATGTTATATACACTAATTATACTAGCTCGAAATAAAATTATGCTTAAAATAAGTATTATATGTTCGGTATTAAACTCAGAGAGTTTCACACATTGCCACAAAGTAAGAAAATAATTTTTAACAAAAAATGCATTTTTGAATACAAGATGGGCGGCCCCCTTAATTGTCTGGGCGGCCCCTTTAAATACTGGGCGGCCCCCTTAAAATTAAGGGGTCCGCCTATCTGTTCGGCAAATTTTCAGAAACTTTGAAATATCATATAAAATTAACCGTAACTCCGTAGAAGTCGTGCCACCCGGCGTTTTAAAGGTAATTGAGTCTACTTTCATTTAAAAATACTTAAAAGTAACCATTACTAACTTAAATAAGTAAGAAAGTCAAAATACTATACGGTGGTAAAAAATTTGTGTTTCATTTTAACGTAAAACTTTTGTTTTACCTTTTCCTTCAAGTCGGATTATTCCTAGTATATACTTTTGAAAAATTAAGCTATCTTATGCCTTTTCATAATATTGATCTTATCTAAATTTAGAATGGGCGAGAATCTATTTTATTTTTCAAATAAAATCGAGCGCTAAGCCTAAACATTGCGTGTTCATAATACACAAACGACGACAAGCCGGTTTTATGTGTTATGCTGAACTTCTTTCTGATTTTTATTTTGTTAATAGAGTATATTAATAATCATTGCTATTAATTTAGCTAATTGTAACTAAGCATATGCCCTGCCCCATTAGTTTATAGCCCTAGCTTCCGGTTTATACTTAACTAGATCTTATGCTTGAGATTTCTTGCGTTAAGATTTTATAATATGTTTGCCATTGCATATAGGTATAGATGGCTTTAATGTTACTCAAACATCTTGTAAATGAGCTTAAATTACGTCACCTTAAATATTCAAACAATTAATCTTCTCAACAAACACACTTAAACACTTTCAACAAATTACCTTGTTTTAACCTTAGTTGTTAAATAAGAGAAATGGAATCATTTAAAACATTAGTAGTTACATAAAAGAAAAAGTATTTTCAAAATCTAAGTGTGTTCATTATACGTAACAACGAATAGCTTTTCACATAAACAAGACATATAAAAATCATGTAGTAATAAGTAATCTTTCAATCACTCACTAACCTCACTCGTAAATAATCTTAGGATTAATGGAACACAATATCAAAATGTTTATCTATTTTAAATGAGTGTTCGCGATGATCAAGAAAGATCTTGATATTATATCAATTTATTATTCAAATTATGGTTGATATATTTATCAAATCTAATTGATATGTTTTTGAGTGTGGACAAGAAATTGGATTGTTATTTGTTTAGTTTCAAGATTATATCAAATTACAACAAAGGATATAGTCTTGAATCTACATACTCAATCACACTCGATTGATATGAAAATAATAAAATCCTTTTCCAAGACGATAAGAATATGCATCGGATCATAACTCACACTTGTGAATATGATGTCATATTGAGTCTACTTGTTCAATAGTTGTGTTCCAAATATTTGGCAAATATATGCATAAAATACACAATGAAGTAGGATTGACAACTTGGATATTTCGTCCGAAATATTTAAGAAATTTACATTGTAGTACAATGGATAAATGTGTCATCTCCGAAAAATCAAACATGAGCAAACTAACAACATATGTAATCTTTGCTCACATTAAATCATCAATCCAAGCCAAAATACATATTTAAGAGTAATACACAGTATATATATTATATGAATTTTATTTTCTTTGTAGCATGAATTGTTGTGTTACAAGATAATACATTACACATTCCTTTTTGAAATAATATAAGTTATTAGAATTGAAAAATAACTTGTCACAATGC
>LBNU01027198.1:31206-47726 GCA_014162995.1 Artemisia annua | reverse complement strand
AATGCGTCTTTTCCACTATCTAACAAGTGAAGAACACAGAGAAGATATCCAAGCTTCAAGTGTTGTCGAGTCATCACCACCTCATCTAAGTGAATTTCATTACGAAATACGTCTTTTCCACTTTCTATCAAGTGAAGAACACAAAGAAGAAATCCAAGCTTCAAGTGTTGTCGATTCATTGCCACCTCATTTCACATATCCACCTTCGGTCGTCAACAAACAAAACACCACAAAAAAAATCCCATGATTCCCAATCATTAACCTTTGTCAAACGATATATTAATCTAAACCATCATTGTCAACCCTTTGTCATCACCTTCCCTTTTCCATTCATGCTCATCCTTCCTCATTAATTCTACGAACGTATCATTCTCATCTTCATTTTGGCATCTTTCATCAAAATATGTTGGTCGAATCCCTGTATTAGGTCCTAATCATTGTCACGTCTTAAGCATTGGTCATATTTTTTTTTGGGGATTTAGGTTGTTCTTTTTAAAACAATAATTGCATGTGTCATACTCTTAGTCCAAATACCTTAGACATCCATATCTTGTTCCCCAATAAGTGTCATGCATATATCTATCATCATCATTATGTATATGTGCATTCTTTTTCTACTAACTCTGTTTTGTAGGATTATTTTTTTGCTCGATTCTTTGGTAGCCAAAACTAGTTTTGAGCATACACCAAGGGGGAGCATACACCAAGGGGGAGTATACACCAAGGGGGAGCATTGGCGATAGTCAAGGCTTCACTCACGATGATGCAAGCTCGCCTTATACATTCTATCTCAAGTATTGAAGTGTAGTAGAAGTCTCGTCTAGGAATCCACCTTTTTGCTTCGACAAAAGGGGGAGAAGAAGTGTAAACAAGTAACTTATACATTTTACTATGAGTTATAGTTTACATAGTTTGTCATCATCAAAAAGGGGGAAATTGTTGGCATAAATATTATGATATTCATATTACGATATTTAATCTAAACATCCTCTTCATGTTTTGATGATGACAAAAATGTAAGTTACAACACATAACGTAAAGTGTTTAAGTTACTTGTGATCACAAATCATCTATGCATTCATACGTCAACGTCTCTCGACATCTCAACGTCTCGAGTATGCTTCAACAATCACTTAAGGTATGTATAAACAAATGTCTAATACATTTTATGATCAAAGGGATTTTTATTTAGACATTACAAATTTTATAAAATGTTATAAACATTTTATATATTGTAGAAAAAAACTTTTGGTAATTAAAGGAAAATGTTTTAATTAAAAGAAAATGTTACAAAATGTTATAAATATTTTATATATTTTAGAAAAACACTTTTGGTAATTAAAGGAAAATGTTTAATTCAAAATAAATATATGAATTCAAATTTTTAAGCAAAAACAGTTAAAATTTCACTAGATAAACCATCCCCAGAAAAAGACAAGAAAACTGCCGTTTTCGTCTGGGCGGCACCCTTAATTATAAGGGCGGCCCCCTTAATTTTAAGGGGGCCGGCACCTATTTAACGGGGCTGGCACGCTCCTCTTGTCAGAAATGATTCCCTATAAATATTGATTCATTTCTGCAATTTTTCCCAACCTTTAGCACAAAAATTTTCAGTCCCAATCCTTTCCAAACATCTTTCTAAATCCTTTGATCATAAGATTATAAGTCTTTGTTTTCAAGTGATCCAATCCTTCACCACTCAATGTGCAAGAGAAGAATCCTCCCTATCATAAAGCCAAAGATATATTAGAGTCTAGTTCGTGTTGATGTGAAGTTGTGAGTTGTGTATGTATATGTAATAAGTAGATCAAGATGATCTTACTTAGTAGTGAGTCAATGAGTGAGTAAGAAGTAGTGAGAAGAAGTAGTAGTGTGGAGAAGTCATTTAGTTGTGAAGATGTAGGTGTGTGAATAAGTAGTAGAGTATAGAAGAAGTTGTAAAGTAGTGAAGAAGTCGTGAAGTTGTGAAGTCGTGAAGTCATGTAGAAGTTGTGTAGTGATCGAAGTCGTGTCGTGAGATTGGTTCTAGCTACTATTAGAACCCGACATTTAGCTTAGTGTCGTTAATTGGTGTAAGCAAAAGTTGTGTACGGTTTTCTCCGCCAAAAGGGAGCTTGTTGAGTAGTGAAGAAAACTCTCGAGTAGGTGACTCGGGGAGTGGAGTAGGGCAAGGAAGGTGTCCTTGTAGCCGAACCACTATAAATCATCGTGCCCGGTTTGCATTTCCTTTCTCTTAACTCTTTTCATTTATTCTTACATTTATCGCTTTATATCTATGCTTGCAAATATGTGTTGATTGTTGCTTATATTGTTTTGATGTTGATTGTGTGATAGATAGAAGTTAATATTGTTATATGATGAATAATTATATGATATGGTCTAATAGACTTAGATGCATTATTCACACTTCTCATGTTGAGTTTAACTTAATCGATAATTTGATACAAAACGTTTTAAGATTTTAAAAAGAAAACATATTCACATAAAGATCAACCAAAGCTCCATTCATAAAACTAAGTTTTGAAAATAAATCCAAAACCATACATATATAATTGATCATATTGATTATATGTTGTTTTCATACTAAACTCTAATTGAAGGTTTTTCGAATGAACTTTGAACAAATAAAAAAGATGTAAAACTATTCAACCCCCCTTCTAGTTTTCTACATTTTTCCCACGCAAACGCGAATATAGTTGATAGATCTATTGGAGTTTGACAACTCCCGTTGATACTACATCTTTCTGGATGGTATCAATAAGTACTATATTTGAACCCACTGAAGGATTAACTTTGGCAAGTTATCCTTCCCGTCCCCTCATGGTTGGTCTGCAGACCCCATGACCCGGACCGTTAATGTGTGGTTCATGAGCTTAGTGCAATATTCCTTCTATCACTAAAACATTTCCACACATAGGGTTTAAGCTGAACCCTGTGGAACTTGTATTCATACCCTATCTACTTAAACCTATGACTCTCACTAAACATACGTGTTGACTTTTAAGCATGTTATCCTAGGTAATTAGGCACTATAGGAACCCTGGCACGGAGAAGTACTGGACATGAGGACGTCTAGAATAGTTATCATTCATCAGTTTTTGCCTTAAAACGTATCTTAGGGACCTCTCTTTTGGTAAAAGTACATCTTTTACTGTAAAAATTCTGATGAATAAATGAATGATAACATCTTTTTCAAAAACGTCTCTTTTTGAGTCGTTTTCTATATCTTGTCTTTGTTTCCATGAAGTAATACCCCAAACACTAAATCCGCTGCGATCAGTGAAAAATGGGGGTGTTACAGATTGGTATCAGAGCCTTGGTTATAGAGAACAAAAGGATTTTTCCTAAACTATAACCACTTTTTCAAAAAGTCCTCCGTGCCACTAGAATCCCCGAACTTGCCTTTAGACTCCCAACTTGCCTTTAGGTTAGGATTCCCGACTTACCTTTAGGTTAGAACCCCCGAATTGCCTCTAGGATAGAATCCCCACTATTACTATTGCCACTAGGATATAACATATGTTAGAAATATGCTAAGATACTCTTTCAGGTATTACAGTTAGATATGTCATCCTTTAACAATCCTATCATCGTGTTGGATACCGATGATACAGATACTTCATCGGATAGTTATGAGCATTCTCCGGCTACTCCTACCCACTCATCTTCTGGTTCTAATTCTCCGGAAGAATTAGCCCAGAATATCTTAACTAACTTTGGATTAGAACTTTCCTCGAATGATCCCTATATGCAAGCATATAATGGGTATATGCAAACATATGGTGGAGACATTCCTACCGTACCCACTATAACCCCTACCCCATCTATACCTCACTATAATAGTCAAGATCGTTATGTTCCCAAAATAGTTTCTCCTCCCCGTAAGAAATTGCGTATTATACCACCTTCACCTCCCCTAGGTTTAAAATAGGCAGTAGTTCATATAAAACGCCTTTAGAAAGGCATAAGGAACAAATAGAGGAAATACTTAGTCATTTAGATAAGTTATCTTTAGGAAGAATAGAAGAAGTAGAAAATAAGATTAGTGATCTAGGAATAGGTAGAAATAGGTTAGAACATGAATTAGAGAAAACTCGTAATCAAATCTTTAGGTTGCAAATGAAATATGAGGGACACTCTGACGAAGTAGTTACGACACATATTAGACTTTCCACTATAGAAATGATTATCGAGGATATTAGGGATAATCATAGGTCTGATATCGAGGATCTTTTGGAAGCTATCCAGGAACTTAAGAATAACAAAGAATCAAAATAAGGTTATAGACTTAGGTAGTATAGGTTTATAGGTAGATAACTTAGTTATAAACGGGTACTCATTAGGTTTTCACTTTATAAAATAGAAGTTTTAATCTACCCATACTTAGTCTTCTTAAAACTTGTATCCCATATTAGGATCCCCTATGCCTTAGGACATACTATAGATTGCCTTAGGACCCACTATAGACTGCCTTAGGATTTAAGAACTAGAACTTATAGGAAATTAAAACAAGTAGACATACCTAGGAACACTAAAAACTTAGGATCTTTTAGAATCACTATGCCTTTAGACGGGGGAAACTAGCTTCGGTGGAATATAACGAATCTTGTTAGGAAATTCGCCCTTTTAGTTTTAGGATTCCCTACCCATCCGGTATCAGATAATGTTCTAAGAAATTAGGACATAAACTATGACACACTTCTTATCACATCTTACGAACACCTATAGAATGGCACGTACAAGAGCTACCACTCCCGTTACTCCCACTACTCCCGCCATGACTCAAGAAGACATCCAGCGACTAGTGACTGACAGTGTGACTGCAGCACTAGGAGCTAGGGATGCCAACGTGGCTAGAAACTCCGAAATTCCTGTAGTGAAGAAGAGTAACTAGAAGGAATTTATGAGCTGTCAGCCCTTCAATTTCAAGGGGACAGAAGGGGCCATAGGATTAATTCACTGGTTTTAGAGATGTGAGTCAGTATTTGCCTGTAGCAACTGTAATGAGGATTGTAGGGTTAAGTTTGCTACCGGTACTCTTACCGAGGTAGCATTGTCATGGTGGAACTCGTATGCCCAACCAATAGGAATAGAAGAGGCATACAAGTTATCATGGACTGAGTTTAAGAATCAAATGATTAAGAAATACTGCCCTCAGACGGAAGTCAAAAAAATGGAGGATGAACTATATAACTTGACTGTGAAGGGAAACGATGTTAAAACTTATGTTAGGAGATTTCAAGAGTTGGCAACTTTATGTCCTACAATGGTGCCGACTGTTGAAAAGACAATAGAAGTTTTCATCGGAGGTTTGCCCTGAAGTATCGAAGGGAATGTTACTGCCTCTAAACCTCAAACTTTAGAGGAGACCATTAACATAACTTTGAGGTTAATGGACCAAGTAACAAAGCACAACCCTGTGCCAGTGCCCTACGATAATANACTATAACCACTTTTTCAAAAAGTCCTCCGTGCCACTAGAATCCCCGAACTTGCCTTTAGACTCCCAACTTGCCTTTAGGTTAGGATTCCCGACTTGCCTTTAGGTTAGAACCCCCGAATTGCCTCTAGGATAGAATCCCCACTATTACTATTGCCTCTAGGATATAACATATGTTAGAAATATGCTAAGATACTCTTTCAGGTATTACAGTTAGATATGTCATCCTTTAACAATCCTATCATCGTGTTGGATACCGATGATACGGATACTTCATCGGATAGTTATGAGTATTCTCCGGCTACTCCTACCCACTTATCTTCTGGTTCTAATTCTCCGGAAGAATTAGCCCAGAATATCTTAACTAACTTTGGATTAGAACTTTCCTCGAATGATCCCTATATGCAAGCATATAATGGGTATATGCAAACATATGGTGGAGACATTCCTACCGTACCCACTATAACCCCTACCCCATCTATACCTCACTATAATAGTCAAGATCGTTATGTTCCCGAAATAGTTTCTCCTCCCCGTAAGAAATTGCATATTATACCACCTTCACCTCCCCTAGGTTTAAAATAGGCAGTAGTTCATATAAAACGCCTTTAGAAAGGCATGAGGAACAAATAGAGGAAATACTTAGTCATTTAGATAAGTTATCTTTAGGAAGAATAGAAGAAGTAGAAAATAAGATTAGTGATCTAGGAATAGGTAGAAATAGGTTAGAACATGAATTAGAGAAAACTCGTAATCAAATCTTTAGGTTGCAAATGAAATATGAGGGACACTCTGACGAAGTTGTTACGGCACATATTAGACTTTCCACTATAGAAATGATTATCGAGGATATTAGGGATAATCATAGGTCTGATATCGAGGATCTTTTGGAAGCTATCCAGGAACTTAAGAATAACAAAGAATCAAAATAAGGTTATAGACTTAGGTAGTATAGGTTTATAGGTAGATAACTTAGTTATAAACGGGTACTCATTAGGTTTTCACTTTATAAAATAAAAGTTTTAATCTACCCATACTTAGTCTTCTTAAAACTTGTATCCCATATTAGGATCCCCTATGCCTTAGGACATACTATAGATTGCCTTAGGACACACTATAGACTGCCTTAGGATTTAAGAACTAGAACTTATAGGAAATTAAAACAAGTAGACATACCTAGGAACACTAAAAACTTAGGATCTTTTAGAATCACTATGCCTTTAGACGGGGGAAACTAGCTTCGGTGGAATATAACGAATCTTGTTAGGAAATTCGCCCTTTTAGTTTTAGGATTCCCTACCCATCCGGTATCAGATAATGTTCTAAGAAATTAGGACATAAACTATGACACACTTCTTATCACATCTTACGAACACCTATAGAATGGCACGTACAAGAGCTACCACTCCCGTTACTCCCACTACTCCCGCCATGACTCAAGAAGACATCCAGCGACTAGTGACTGACAGTGTGACTGCAGCACTAGGAGCTAGGGATGCCAACGTGGCTAGAAACTCCGAAATTCCTGTAGTGAAGAAGAGTAACTAGAAGGAATTTATGAGCTGTCAGCCCTTCAATTTCAAGGGGACAGAAGGGGCCATAGGATTAATTCACTGGTTTTAGAGATGTGAGTCAGTATTTTCCTGTAGCAACTGTAATGAGGATTGTAGGGTTAAGTTTGCTACCGGTACTCTTACCGAGGTAGCGTTGTCATGGTGGAACTCGTATGCCCAACCAATAGGAATAGAAGAGGCATACAAGTTATCATGGACTGAGTTTAAGAATTGAATGATTAAGAAATACTGCCCTCAGATGGAAGTCAAAAAAATGGAGGATGAACTATATAACTTGACTGTGAAGGGAAACGATGTTAAAACTTATGTTAGGAGATTTCAAGAGTTGGCAACTTTATGTCCTACAATGGTGCTGACTGTTGAAAAGACAATAGAAGTTTTCATCGGAGGTTTGCCCTGAAGTATCGAAGGGAATGTTACTGCCTCTAAACCTCAAACTTTAGAGGAGACCATTAACATAACTTTGAGGTTAATGGACCAAGTAACAAAGCACAACCCTGTGCCAGTGCCCTACGATAATAAACAAAAGTTCCATGATGGGAGAGCTTTCGGTAACACTCGTAATACCACTAGCAATAACCGTACCAACCCCTATCCTCAACCAAGGCAAGAGACTACGAGAGCATATGCTGCCACTCCAAATGAGAGAAGTGGTTATACTGGGAATGCCCCTCTGTGTAAGAAATGCAACTGGCATCACACAGGGCCTTGTTTCATTAAATGTACAACATGTAACAAGGTGGGCCATCACTCAAGGGATTGCAAGAACAAAGTGTTGGAGTATGCTCGTGTCATAATAAATAATTATATGGCTAGACATATGTGAGCCTATGGGGTCACACACATATACACTTAGGTACCTCTTTCTATGTCATGTTTATTGTATTTACGACATATAAATAAGCTAACATAACACGAGATTGCTATTGGGCTTCTAATGAATAAGTAAAGTACTTAATCATTGGACTAGAAAAATTAAATGGGAGGCCCATTTGGACCCAATTATGGCCGGCCAAGGGGGGAGTCAAAAGGGGGTTATGGTTTTGAATTATGAGTGAATAAATGGTCATTATCTCCTCATTATTCTCATAACAATTTACCAAAATAATCTCCCCCTCCCTCTCCTCTTATCATATGGCAAAAACAAAACTCCCACCTAGGGTTTTTGTTTTCTTGATCTCTTCCTTTGAATCTTGCTTATTCAAAGGCCATTCCAAGGTTACGGGTTAAGGACTAGCATCCAAGGGGTATACGGTGAGGTGTAGTGTGGACTATTCATAGAGGTGATCTCCTTTGATCACTTGGGTTTTTTAGTGAGTCGACATATAGGTGAAGGTCACCATTTGTTGCTACCGATCACGCTACAAAGGTATAACATTTTTGTGTTTATTATTGATTGATCATATGGCTATATGAGATCCTTGTTTTCCGCTGCATTTATATGATTACTTTATGTTTTATATTCAACATCACCCATACAAAGGACCAACTACTGGGGGTAATCCGCCACCAGCAACGGTCATTTGTCATACTTGCGGAGAAAAAGGACACTATGCAATTAGATGTCCAAAGAAAAATACTGATGGTGCCCAGGGAAGAGCATATATGTTGAGGGATAGGAATGATCCACAAGATCCGAGCGTAGTCACGGTTAAGTTTCTCTTAAACAATCACTTAGTTAGAATATTATTTGATTCTGGAGCCGATAGGAGTTTCGTATCTAAACCCTTAGCCTCTAGAGTTAGGATTAAACCCATAGCTTTAGATACTTACTATGAGATAGAAATGGCCGACGGAAACTTAGTTAGTACTAACAAGGTCATCAAGGGTTTTACCCTAACTTTACTTAACCACCCCTTCGAGATCGATCTCATACCCATTAGACTCGGTAGTTTTGACGTTGTTGTGGGAATGGATTGGTTGTCCAAGAATCAAGCAAAGATTCTTTGTGACGAGAAAATCATCCATGTACGTATCAATGGTGAGACTTTAACTATCTGAGGAGATCAAAGTAAAACTCGACTTAACTTCATTTCATGTATCAAAACCGAATGATACATGTCACGAGGTTGTCAAGTCTCGTGGTTCAAGTAACGGAGACTAAGCCAGATGAAAAACGACTATAGGAGATCCCTGTAGTCAGGGAATACCGAGAAGTTTTTCTTAAGGATTTACCTGGCTTACCTCCCGTTCGTCAAATAGAATTTCAAATCGATTTAATTCCCGGAGCGGCACCTATAGTCCAAGCACCCTATAGGTTAGCCCCTTCAGAGATGAAGGAACTCTCTGAACAACTCCAGGAAATAACCAATCGAGGTTTTATACGCCCAAGTACATCACCCTGGGGAGCTCCTGTCCTATTCGTAAAGAAGAAAGACGAATCTATGAGGATGTGTATCGATTATCGTGGATTGCAAACTTACTATCAAAAATCGATACCCATTACCTAGGATTGATGACTTATTTGATCAGCTACAAGGTTCGAGTGTATAGGTTATCATCAACTGAGAGTGAGGGAAGAAGATATCCCTAAGACCGCTTTCAGAACAAGATATGGGCACTATGAATTTCAAGTTATGCCATTTGGTTTGACAAACGCACTAGCGGTTTTCATGGATCTCATGAACTGGGTGTGTAAACCATACTTGGATAAATTTGTTATAGTGTTCATAGATGATATCCTTATCTATTCATGTAACGAGGAAGAGCACGCTAAACACCTGAGAATAATCCTAGAACTACTTAAGATGGAGAAACTTTATGCAAAGTTCTCTAAGTGTGAATTCTGGATTAGTGTTGTGCAATTTCTCGGACACATGATAGATAAACAAGGACTTCGTGTTGATCCTGCAAAAATCGAAGCCATTAAGAAATGGCCGCATCCTATGAATCCTACTGAGATACGACAATTCTTGAGACTTGCGGGCTACTATCGAAGGTTTATTGAGGGATTTTCAAAAATAGCAAAACCTTTGACAGAGCTAACCCAGAAAAATAGGATGTTTGACTGGGGAAAAGATCAAGAGATAGCTTTCCAACTTTTGAAGAGAAAGTTGTGTGAAGCTCCGATCTTAGCATTACCAGAGGGAAACGATGATTTTGTTGTTTACTGTGATGCTTCGCGTAGAGGTCTTGAAGCTATATTGATGCAAAGAGATAAGGTAATTGCTTATGCATCACGACAACTCAAGACACATGAAGAAAACTACACTACACATGATCTAGAATTAGGAGCAGTAGTGTTCGCTCTAAGAATATGGAGACATTACCTATATGACACTAAGTGTACGGTGTTCACCAATCATAAAAGCCTACAGCATATTCTTAATCAGAAAGAGTTGAACATGAGACAACGTCGATGGATAGAACTGCTCGCTGATTACAATTGTGAGATTCGTTACCACCCTGGCAAAGCTAACGTAGTAGCAGATGCTTTGAGCCAAAAGGAACAAATCAAACGACTTAGAGTTAGGTCGTTAGTTATGACTCTTCATTCGAATTTACCTTCTCAAATACTCAAAGCCCAGAATGAAGCCTTAGAAAGGGAAGATCGTAAACTTGAGAATTTACGAGGGATGGATAAGGCTTTTGAGATACGTTCAGACGGAACTCGTTGTATTAAGGGTCGGAGATAGTTACCTTATCATGGTAACTTAAGGAACGTAATAATGCACGAGTCCCATAAATCTAAATACTCCATAACACCCAGGTTCTGACAAGATGTATCAGGATCTGAAGAAACACTATTGGTGGCCCGACATGAAAGCATCCATTACTAGATATGTGGGCAAGTGTTTAACATGTTCTAGAGTCAAGGCTGAATGTCAAAAGCCATCTGGCTTATTGGTACAGCCTGAGATTCCCATTTGGAAGTGGGATAGAATTACGATGGATTTTATCACGAAACTACCTAGAACATCCAATGGGCATGATACTATTTGGGTAATAGTTGATCGCCTTACGAAATCAGCTCACTTCATTCCTATACGAGAAACGGATGATATGGAAACCCTTGCTAGGTTGTACCTCAAGGAAATAGTTTCCCGACATGGAGTGCCAATATCTATCATATCGGATCTTGATTCTCGTTTCACATCGAGATTTTGGCAATCTATGCAAAAGGCCTTAGGTACTCAGATACACTTGAGTATGGCATATCATCCGCAAACCGACGGTCAAAGTGAAAGAACTATCCAAACAATCGAGGATATGCTTCGAGCGTGTGTGATAGATTTTGGAAAAGGATGGGAGAAACACTTACCGTTGATAGAATTCTCGTATAATAATAGTTATCACGCTAGTATTAAGACAGCACCGTATGAAGCACTTTATGGGAGAAAGTGTAGATCCCTTGTCTGTTTGGCCGAAGTTGGAGAAGTACAACTTACGGGTCCAGAGATAATCCATGAGACAAATGAGAAAATAGTTCAAATCCGACAACGCTTACAAGCCGCTAGGGATCGGCAAAAGAGTTATGCCGATGTAAGACGTAAGCCTTTAAAATTTCAAGTCGGAGACAAGGTTATGTTGAAAGTTTCATGCAGGAAAGGTGTCTTTTGTCTCGGAAAGAAAGGAAAGCTTAGTCCGAGATACATTGGACCATTTAAGGTTTTAGAACGAATTGTTCCAGTGGCATACCGACTTGAATTGCCGGATGAACTAAGTAATATACACGACACGTTTCATGTCTCAAATCTTAAGAAATGTTTATCGGATGAATCACTTATCGTTCCTATGAAAGAGCTTCAATTGGATGATAAGCTCAATTTCACTGAAGAGCCAGTGGAAATTATGGACCGAGAGGTCAAAAATCTAAAACACCACCGGATTCCTATCGTTAAGGTACGTTGGGACTCCCAAAGAGCACCAGAGAGTATACTTGGGAACGAGAGGATCAAATTCGTGCTAAATATCCCCATCTATTCTCACCCTCGCCCACTAACCCTAGTTAAATCTCGGGACGAGTTTTTCTTTTTGGATGGGAGACTGTAGCAACCCACTAACTTCCCCTTAGGCTAGAAAAGCCTTACTAACTTAACTTAGGCCCTCACAAAGCACAATCTAGGTTAGTGATGAGGCGAAAAGTGTTACGCTTTTAGGGGGTTATTTAAGCCCTAATCCGTAATTATTTGATCAAATATTGCCTTAAATCGTTCCTTTTGTCATTTTAGGTACTTTGGAGAGAAATTCTGGAAAAGGAAGCATTTTGGACGTTTTTGGAGCATAAAAGTGAAGAAAACGACAAAGTCTCAAAATATGCTGGAAATTGTACTTGACGGCGTCACGCTTTACTAGGTGACGGTGTCACTCTTTGACAACAAGGTGGATTATTTTTGCACTAGACGCCCCAGAAAGATTTGGGAGATTTAACACGTGACGGCGTCACGTGTTACTGGATGTAGGTCGTCACATTTTATCACAAAGGGAGACGGCCCAGAGAAGTTTATAAGGGGAAGGGGTCAGAGTTGGATCTGAGTAATCCGAGGAATGATTTGGTGGCGAGGTGACGGTGTCACACCCTATAAGGTGACGCCGTCAGATTGTAATATATATATTCGTCTAATTTTCATTCATTAGTGTGCAACTTTTGAGAAAACCCTAGCTCGTGTTTTACAGTATTTTTAAGGGTTCTTCACCCTTGAAACTTGGATGCTTAATTAAAGATAAGTCCTTTTCCAAATCAATCAATATGTCTATGTGTTGTTTGATTATATCTTATGTTTGTCTTTCAATTAACATGCTAGGCTAGGTCTTTATTGTGTTTGCTTGGATCTAATGAAACCTAGCTATTGGTTATATGTTGTTGGTTTGTTTGTGATTGTTGTGGGTGGTTGAATTCGATGTTAGGCTTAAGAAAACTGGATAACCTCCTATACGGTAACTTGCTTGAACGTCTTAAGAAACATGAATCGGATATGTACTATGATTATATGGTTGTATTTAATGCATGAGCGAATTCTAATGATCCCATGTTAGGAGCTTTTAGTCGGCTCGACATAGGAGTGAAGTAGGAGCTAATAGAGTTAGGGAAGATCGTACACGGCCCTACGAATGGTTTAAAGGAATACAACCCGTCATCCACACAATTACAACAAACCAATTAACATGTAAAAGATAGCTAGGGAGTAAGGAAATCAAAGTAAACACATTTTTCTCTCATATAAGTTTCACAACCATTTACTTTTTCTTGTTATTTTATTTTATTTGCAAAAGTAGTTATTTGGGTTAGTTGACTAGCAACTAATTCCGCCCACTTCCAAAAACCGAGATTTTTACTTGCTTTCATAAAACATAAAAATACAAAAAGAATCATCCCTCAACCCTTAGACCTAATTAGAGTAGCTTTTCAAGCCTAACGACACTATTCCCCGAGAGAACGATCAATCCCCCGGTACTTGCCACTTCACTATACTACATCGGTCAGGTACACTACCTGGTGGGGGTTGTAAGCTTCTCAAGATCCCTTGAGAGGTAAAACCTTAGTGCAAAGGTTGCAAAACCCACGCATCAAGTTTTTGGCGCCATTGCCGGGGAATAGTTATTGTTTAGGTTGAAAATTTTATTTTTAATTAGGTCTACTCATTAGAATCCTTTCTAGTGAGATTTTTATTTTTATTTTTTCTAGGTTTTCTTTAGTCTATCTTTTTCTTTGTATTTCTGTTAGTAGTAACTTGTCCATTAATTATTCCGTTTGCCATTATGGAAAGCGCGAATCCACCCCTCACACCCGACGAAGTAGCATCATTGCGATACCAAATCGAAAGTGAAATTAGGGAGCTTAGAGAGCTTAATAGTTTAATTGATGCTCAATTAGGTCATGCACTTAATGACCTAGCAGGCGCCATTTACGCAAGCAAGGACTTAGAATATGATGATCTTAAGAATTCTGGAAGTTTAGAGGAAAGGGAAGACGAGAGAATAGGTGATGAATATTTTAATCTTTACCCCAGTAAGGATGAAATCGCCTATTACAATAACATAATTAATAACCCTCGCTCTCCCTTCGTTAAGATTGATTAGAAGATAAAAAGAGGTAATTGATTGAGCGTCAACCGTCAGGTTTTGTCACACAAGCTAGCCACTTGTGAATGGCTAACCGTAACAAAGAAACCCTGATGGTCTAAGACCAACGCAATGAAGTCCTGGAGAGTTTAATGTTTCCCCGGGTCGTTAAAGTCCCAAAGAGATGTGATATCCTGAATAAAACGAATTCGAGATCAAAATATGTTGAATAGAAAAGGGGTGTGTATGAACAAAATCGATCACTTTAACTAAAGTGAAAATCTGTAAATTACAGCGACTTAAATGCAAATTAAAAAAAAATGAAAATAGAAAACTATAATTAAAAATGATGATTATGTAATTTATAACAAAAATAAAAAGTAAATATTAATTATGATTATTAAAACAAAAACAAATTATCTAAAAATGAGAAAATAACTTAGGAAATGAAAAATGAGATACTAAAAATGTGAAATAACTTAGAAAATGTTTAAAAACTTAAAAACCTATTTATCTAATTATTTATATAATTATTATTACTAAAAAACTATTTATAATTACTTAAACAAATTAAAAATACAACTAAATAGGAAATTATCCTATAAAATTGCAAATTCAATTTCTAAAAGTCTATTATAACTTAAAATAAAATTTAGAAAATTAAAACTATTTCTATGACTATTTAATTACTAATTATTAATTATTAACTATTTATTAATTATTTATTAATGTAATAAACTAAAAAGAAAATGAGAAAATGTTCAAGGAAATAAACTAAAAACTTAGAAAAGTCTAAAAATGTATAAAACTTAATTTAGAACTCAAAATATATTTATTATACTATTTATATAATTATTATTAATTAAAAACTATTTATTAACTATTTAGCTAATTAACTAGTTTTAATTATTATAATTACCAAATGAATAGTAGAATTTGCAAAACTAATTTTTACAAATTCTAATAAACTTATAAAACTTAGAAAAATTATAAAATCTTATCCTAGATTAAAATTTAATAGTAAAACTAATTTATTTATTATTTTTAACTAAAACTATTTAAACTATTTTGATTTTTAATAAATACTAAATGAACAAAGAAAAATCTGAAACTTTTTATATAATTACTAAATAAATACAGGGACCTAAGAAAAATATAAAAAAGCTATGTTGTTAACAAAAATAAGCAAATGGTTTAAGCTAATAAGACCTAATAAGAACTAATTCTATTTTTTATTTCTTTTTGTGGTTTTTCTTTTACAAAACTATTAAACTACTGTAATTATGCAAGTTTAATAAAGACAAAAGATTTAAGAACTTAAAAATAAGCTGAAATGAGCTTATGAGCTTTCACAGTGAGCTTTTGGGCTCACTGTGGATGATTTAAGCTCAAATAAGCTTGGAACAAGCTTAAAACTGAAAACCAAAAGTGAAATAAGATGAAAACAAGTGAGATAGACTGAAAATGAGAAAATGGAACAATGGAATTCACTGAGAAGCTTGAAATAAGCTAATAAGCTATTCCACTTAACACTATCAACCAAACACCCCCTGCAGTCAAATGTTGAGTCAATTTAAGCTTATAGAATAAGCTCAAAAAGCCAAAATATGAACTGAAGTAGCAAGTAGGGCTGGTGGGATTTTCAAAAAGCCAAAGCTCACCTTGTGGGGTCCACTGGTGAGCTTTTTAAGAGCTTATGAAAATGGCTTGATTTCACTGAATTGCTCAGTGGTTTGCAAAATGGGACAAAGTTAAAGCTAGTTGCAGCCCTATTGAATAAGCTAGATATTGGAAAATAAGCACTGAGATAAGAAGTTGGGTTGCTTGGCTTCTCAAAGAACCAAATCTCACAAGCTAAGCTCAAGAAATGAGCTTATGATGAGCTTATGAACTTGACTAATTACACTGATGACTTAGTGTAATGGTTTTGTTTTGGCAAACAAGATAAGCAATTTTAAGCAATACAAATAAGCTGAAATGGCAAATAAGCACTTAGAACATGTAAACAGCCACAAGGGCTTCCCAAATCAACAATTTGCACAGAGTTACAAGCTCTAATGAAGCTTGTGCAAGCTTATGAAAATGGATACCACAACTGTGCACAGGGCACTTTTTAGAAAAACATGTAAAAGAAAAGCACTTAATAAGCAGTTTAGACTCCAAACTAAAATTCAACATAAATCACATACAAAGATAAGCAACCAAATATTAAAACCTAAAAAGCACAAGTTATGAAACTAAGTATTAAAACCTACACAAAATTATTCATTTTATTCAAAAACTGCATACATGAAACTTTTGACTTTTAGATTATGAACCTAAGTTGACTTATATGAGTTTTGATTTGATCCTAATGACTGAAAATGATGTTTTAGACTATAAGGAGACTAGATTAAGCAATCCTAACAACTTTAGAACACATAATCATGGATTAGCAACATAAAAACTCAACACAGATTCACCAAAATGGAATTGAAGGTGATTTTGACTTTTTATCAAATGAG
>LBNU01027198.1:7844-18069 GCA_014162995.1 Artemisia annua | reverse complement strand
AAAAGAATCGTCCCTCAACCCTTAGACCTAATTAGAGTAGCTTTTCAAGCCTAACGACACTATTCCCCGAGAGAACGATCAATCCCCCGGTACTTGCCACTTCACTATACTACATCGGTCAGGTACACTACCTGGTGGAGGTTGTAAGCTTCTCAAGATCCCTTGAGAGGTAAAACCTTAGTGCAAAGGTTGCAAAACCCACGCATCAATTTTTTGGCGCCGTTGCCGGGGAATAGTTATTGTTTAGGTTGAAAATTTTATTTTTAATTAGGTCTACTCATTAGAATCCTTTCTAGTGAGATTTTTATTTTTATTTTTTCTAGGTTTTCTTTAGTCTATCTTTTTCTTTGTATTTTTGTTCGCAGTAACTTGTCCATTAATTATTCCGTTTGCCATTATGGAAAGCGCGAATCCACCCCTCACACCCGACGAAGTAGCATCATTGCGATACCAAATCGAAAGTGAAATTAGGGAGCTTAGAGAGCTTAATAGTTTAATTGATGCTCAATTAGGTCATGCACTTAATGACCTAGCAGGCGCCATTTACGCAAGCAAGGACTTAGAATATGATGATCTTAAGAATTCTGGAAGTTTAGAGGAAAGGGAAGACGAGAGAATAGGTGATGAATATTTTAATCTTTACCCCAGTAAGGATGAAATCGCCTATTACAATAACATAATTAATAACCCTCGCTCTCCCTTCGTTAAGATTGATTAGAAGATAAAAAGAGGTAATCCTTGGAACGTTAAGATACCATGCATGATAGGATATAGATACGTTGATCACGCTTACATTAATTTTGAATCCCCAATCAATGTTATGTCTTCAAGTGTCTATAATGATATAGTGAATACAAGGCTTAAACCTAGGAAAGACCCCAACTTTACGTGTCTTAGTTGGGAACTTTACGTATGTCACTGACTTCATGATTTTTGAAGATTTGGCTAGTGTTATAGATTGTAGCTTATCCCATGTCATACTAGGTAAGCCGTTCATTGAAGAGTCCAAGTTACACTACGAACAATTGAAGGGGACAATTCAATTTTCTAATGAAACCGATAGGATCACTTATAGAATGCCTTGTAGGATGAAGGAGTTTCATTTTGTGCCCCAACTAAGTAAAGATAACAATAGTGCAATTGAGGATATTAATGAAGAAGACAAGAGAAAGGGCATGGATTATGTGTGGGAAAAACGGAGCCTCTATTATAAGGATTGCTTGACCCTTGGGCCTAAGTATAAGGTTGATAGAGAGATTTCCAAAAAGGTTATATAGGCAATTGAGAAAAAGGTAAAGAGCCTTTACAAAGGATATTTGCAATCAGACCCAGAATTTGAGACATATGTTAGCGGTGACCTAGAAACCGTGACCAACGACGAAGTCACGTTATAGAGTGACTTTGAGTCCAGCTACAAGACTCGTTAATAAAGAAAAGCGCTTCTTGGAAGGCAACCCAAGCTTTATTTGTTTTGTGTGTCTGTTTATTTGAATTTATTTGTTTCCATATGTATGTTTTATTTTTTATCTCTAACAATTCATGTTTCAAATTAAAATTGTGAAAATGCTTTATTTTGTTTTTAACTTCGTCTTAACTACATATAAAGGTATTTCTAAAAGATAAGTGTAAGGGAAATCTAAATTTGTTTATAAGAACGAATTGGAACATGAATTGTGACGATATAAAATGAACATACATATTAGTATTTGTTCGAGTCAAATGCTTGTATCGAGTCATAATGAAATTTTACAAGATTACAGGAATTAGGGTAATTGTTTTTCCAGAAATTTTCCGGAAACTAAACATAAGGATTCTGTCATATCAATTCTGACGGCGTCGGGCACTAAACCCTGACGGCGTCAGGCTTTGATTCCAGAAAAAGTTTTTAAAATTTAGTTTTTCTACCGGATTATAAAAATTACTGCATCTTTAATTCCAGGAATCTGCAAAATTTTCATTCCACAAGCATTATATCCATATATAGAATTTGCCGCCGATTTTACGCAAGGTTCGCCTAGATTGTTTTCTCAGGTTTAACAGGTTATATTGGACAAGAAGATGAACATGGAATCAAGTTCATGACATCAAGCTTTTGGAGTCACTTTGATCTTGGAGCTTTTACATCATCTTGGAAGAAAATCTAACCATGTTACCTGATATGTGTCATTTTACACATATCTTTTCTCCCATTTTCCGAACCAAAACGATCAAAAACATCCAAAAACGACCAATTAATGTCACAAATATCCTTGGAATGTGTTTTTGTGTATTTCAGGTACAAAGGATTGAAAACAGACGAAAAACGAAGCAAACTATGCAAAAATGTCAAAATCAGTCCCTGAACTATCAAAAAATTGTCAGAAATGGTCCCTGGAGAGAAATTATGAAGAAAAGTCAACAATAGTCTCCCAAGAATCAACAAATGACACTTTTAGTCCTTGGATTGCAAGTTTCATGATTTGGCAAGAAAAGTCCCTCAAGTTTCAAAAGTTGCAAAAATGACCCTCGAGNCAATGTTTCTGATTAATGTATTTTACCGGGGTACAGGATTATTCCCCTTTACCCAAAAAAACTATATTAAACCCAAGCCCAATCTGTATTCACCTAAACCCGGCCCAAACCTTTTCACTAATAAACCCAGTCAAACCCCCAGTCAAACCCACTTCATCCCTTCCACGCTTTTACCCTCCATACAAAAAACCCTCCTTTGCCTTTTCCCTGCAACACTTAACCTCTTCTCCTCAAAAGCTACTCCAGGCTGCTCCAGGACAAGGAAGCTCGTCTCCACAAGCTATAATACCAACTGGATTCAATGGCCACGCTGGCAATCCACAACCAAATTAGGCGCCAAAATCAAGTTTTAATGGATGAGATTATTTGGGACCAATCCAAAGGCTGAGATCAATCAAGAGAAAGCACAAGTTGATATTGAAGCTGATTCCTCTCTAAAAAGAAACACAGCAGCCGATGGAACCCTAATTTTAGCTTTAGTATAAATAGAACATGTTGTAGCCTTGAGAAGGCAGTTAGGTTTTTAGTTTTCTCAGTTTTTTTTAAGTTTCAGTCCTGTTTTCTTTATTGTACTCTTTTAATTTTAATACAAGTTCAAGTTTGAAGTTAAGTTCATTCCTGTTTTATTTTATTGCCATCAATCTCTTATTAGCTTGTAGCCTACACTCAATAAGCCAATCCATAATTTCTTTGGGTGTTAGTCTGTTCATTTAAACTTAAAAACCTTTTTCAGTTTCAAAAAAAAGGAAGAGGAAGAAGCTGGAGCATGGTGTATACTGGATGGCCATGGGTTAGAGCTTCGTGGGAAGCATTAGGTTGGTCTAGAGACTAGTTTGGGCAAGCATCAGCCCTCGATTTTGAGCAAAGGTGTTAGGTCACCATATTATAAACACAAGTATAGAAATAAGATGAGAAATAGAGTTTGGTTGTTTAGATCAATATGAAAGGTAAAAGTGCAAGAGTTTTCTTAAGATAATGAAATAACCAACAAGAGATAATGTTTACATAGAGTTCTATTTATAGGTGAGGAGTAGGGTAACACTCCTATCCTCCCTATCATGTTCTAAGTGTGGGCTTCAAGCCCATTGGACGTGTATTTGGACTCTACACGTTTACATGAATAACTTAAGTAAACTAGCTACCTATTACATGTTCTGAAATAACCGAGACTTGATAAACATTGATAAACTTAGATTCTAACAATCTCCCCCTAAGGATCGGTTATGAAGGAGTGATATTCGTCACGGTCATTTGAGGTTGCTTGACGTCCTTGTCTTTCGACTTTAGTAGTTGACATTCATAGCTTTAGACGTCTTCAAAAATATGATTAGTAGAAATGATTCATCGTTCTTTGTTCTTTGTCATTGATGATGTGGTAGTGATCAATTGATGTCGTCATCTGCCATTCGTCACTTTCTTAGACTCCAGTGGATGTGCATCTTTCCAACATGCTCATACATCTTTGACGTTTGAAACTTTCATTCGTATGTAGCTCTCTTTTCATTGATGAAGATTCTTAGTGTTGACGTAGAATCCTTCTTTGAACGTTGCTTTGCTTTAGATCGTTGTCTTATCACTTTGTAGATTCTTTTGCATGAATCTATATTTGACTTAAATGTTGCTTCGATCTTTCATGAGAGCTTTCATATTTGTTGAGATGCAAGTATGAGCATGTGGAAGCTGGTGTTCAGGATGGTGGTTGTACCTGCATTGAAACAGTTAGCAATAATACATCTGGTACTTACCGGTTCGGAATTAGAATTTGTCAACAACATAGTGTGAAGACTCCTTCTAATCCTTACCAAGGCCGTTCCTAATCGGATACCCCCTAGAGGGCTTACACAGACATACATAAGTACACCCACGATTAGGTGAGTCGCTGGAGATCACCCCACGACTGTAGACCGTTTGGAACCATCGAACACACTAAGCGTAATCCACAAGGAATCACCGAAGTGACCTGCTGTCAGAGCTGTTTGATGTTGACCCTGGCAGGATTTCCGTTCAATCATTCGAGAAATACATAAGTAAATCCCTCATAAACGTTCAAGGCAGATTGCTAAGATCTGCGAAGGACTCGATAATTTACACTTAGTGTCCAATGATGCAAGACACTTAGTGTAGAAGTATTATGTGTTCCTAAGAGATCTTTTATGTTATCTCGTGGCTCTAGACTCGATAAGTGCACATTTGGTTTCCTATGCGGAGGCATGGAGCAGAGGGCCTCCTGTTTCAATATCAACCATCTCTAATAGACGATCGATAGATTACACTGGTTCCCCGTGAGAATGAAACAAACATCTTTTGAGAGATGCCTGAGTGGCTAAGAAGGTTTAGGTGCATTGCGTCACTGGGTCCATGACGTCTTTTATCTTCAATACCGGTGTCGCCTTAGCAACGACCAGTAGCATATGAATTGAACCCGGTGTCTGACCTAAGGTTGATAAAATGGAGGGCTATTTCTTTTCACCCTTTTCATTCATTTTCTTTTTAATTCTTCAACCCCTTCTTTCTCCTTTCATTCTTTTCTCCTTTTGTTATATCATACCTAAGGACTTCTAATTTCTAACTATTGGTGATGTCCTTGGGTAGATCCCTCCGGTTCTGGCGGATCATAGGACGGTTATTCCTATCCTTAGTCACCTTGTAACTCCATAACTATCCTATTGATGCCTTTGAACCAAATCATTGAAAATCTCTCAAAGTGTTTATGAGTATAAAACTTTTTGTTAACACTTTGAGGTTTTGGATTTCTTATGAAAGACTCCCCCTCCACATATGCTTATGAATGTTTTCAGAAATTTGCATATGCGGGAAGAGTTGGCACTTTTGAATTGATCCACTCTTAATAGACATGTACCCGAGGGACACGTTTACGTTGCTTAGTTAAAGGGATACATTATCAGTTTTTAGGTGATAACTAGCCCTAATAACTAACTTGAAGTTGTTAACATTCCTAAAAGGAAGTTAGACCCGTCAAAGTAATCGTCTAGAAAGAGTTTCTCGAAACGGTACTTTCTACTCGGATAAATCCTTTCGAATACTAACATTTGTTGTTTCGTCAATTCGTGGGTCAATTCTGAGTCGAGCTCGCACAAGATAAAACTTTTGACATCATATTTTAATCACTTTTCATCTTCTCCTCCTCAAAAATAGCATATCAAATGTTGTTTTTGTAAATGTTTTGATTAAAATATGCCTGTTTGAGTCTTATGGGGAGAATTCAACAAGACTTTAAGATTTAAGAACGATGTTTGAAATCAAGTACTCCCCCTCAACAAGTGATTAATTATTGAGGTGTAATACTTGTCTTTTGAGCAAAATTGAGAAAATACTGAAAGGTTTGATAAATTCTACTCAAAAGTAAGAAGCTTTCGCTCCTTATATGAGGATTGTAGCACTGATGCGTACCACAGGGTCCTTTAAGTACAAAGTGTGGGTTGTACACTGTTATGTGTGCACAAGCCGTAGTAGTCACAAATCAATCCATATAAATGAAAATATTGAAATATTGGTACCGGAAGAATGGGAGCTGAAGTTCATCATTCGGCTATGCATCAAAGTCTGTGAACTGTGGATCAGGTCGTCTAAATGTCAAGACCGGAAATGAAGGTCGAACACCGATGTAGCTTTCCAACCTCCTGATCTGTTGACGACGGTACAACCTTTCTTCAATGGTATGGACAAAGTTGCGAATCATTCTTCGTCCATTAGCTTTCCACCTCGTTTCTCGACCCTCTTTTAACCTCTTCTTTTCATCATCCAACCTTTCTGCCAACCCATCACGAACTCTTTGAAGTGTCTCGTCATAAAACTTTGGAATTTCATCGAACCTCATAAGACGAAGTTTATTCTTCTTGTTGAGGTAGATGACTCCAAATGATGGTTGTTGCACGAGAGAGTACTGTGATAGCTCTAGAATTCCAGTGAACATGAGTTGTGGTTTGGTGAGATTGATGTTGTTTTGATAACTTTCCACGCCTAGTTGAAGATCTTCCACTCTTTCTTGAACTATAACCCGTCTGATGTAGAGTAGTAGAGACGCGATGAAGTTGTATTGTGTTTCTTTTTCGAAGTTGAGCATCTTTCCTTGAACCTTTAGCAAATACATGTCTTCGATGTCATTCAGGTTCAGATATGAGAAGTCTGCTTCACAAAACTTGTATCGCTTCTCATCCAGTCTCTTGACGATGATTTCTTTCATGAAAGTGTAGTTGAATCTTCTGTCTTCGACGATTTCCATGATTGCAACGATACGAAGCGGTTGCTTCACATTTTCACTTGACTTGAGATGTAATCTGTGGGTGTAGCCGAGTTTTCGTTTCTCAGGCCAATGTTGAATACCGAGAAGAGCTTCCCTGTTGTAAGTGACAACTGATTTGCTGAAAATTGGTGTAGTCTCTTCAATGTCTGGTAATTCGTATCTGGCAGCTGGAACGGAAATCGTTAGTGAAGATGCATATCGTTCCTTGGAAGTTTCGTGAGCGTGTTGAAGGTATCTGAGGTCGTTGTTGAAGAAGTGTCGGTACGGAATCTTGGGTTTCTCAGGAAAGCCTAGAAGAGGCAATGGTTTTGTCCAGTCAGTGAAGTAGGGAGTCTTGTCTTTCTTCTTCGTGTCGATGTTGGATTCAGGGTTGAGCCAGTCGAACATGCCAGATAGTTCGCAGGCAATGTTCTCCATGTGGTATTCGAGTTCAACTTTATTCCCTGATCTCTTTTTCAGAAAGTCCATAGCTTCACGGTTGATCCTTTTCAGTTCAGCTTTGGTCAACCTTTCAACTTGAAGTTCAGTTATGATACTTTGAGTTGCAAAGTATTTCCAGGCAGTGGTTCTTCGGCTTCAAGTGGTGGTTGTGCTTTGACCATCTCGGTCAACCAATCAGATTTGGGAGCTTTTTCCACATCTGACCATGAGAAAGGAGTAGACTTCNAGGCAATGTTCTCCATGTGGTATTCGAGTTCAAATTTATTCCCTGATCTCTTCTTCAGAAAGTCCGTAGCTTCACGGTTGATCCTTTTTATTTCAGCTTTGGTCAACCTTTCAACTTGAAGTTCCGTTATGGTACTTTGAGTCATCTGCAAAGTATTTCCAGGCAGTGGTTCTTCGGCTTTAAGTGGTGGTTGTGCTTTGACCATCTCGGTCAACCAATCAGATTGAGGAGCTTCTTCCACATCTAACCATGAGAAAGGAGTAGACTTCTTCTTCTTCTTCTTTGACTTTGTGGATTTCTTTTTCTCTTTGGTCTTTGCAGTTGATGATGGATCAGCTTGAAATTCAGGAATTTGTGATTCGGGAATTGATGATTCGGGTTCTTCCTGAGTGTCAGCTGGTTGAAGCATAAATGGATCTTCTGACTGAGTTGGACCGGAGCCTGATGCAGGTGCATGTTGCTTTGATGGTGGAGTCTTGGAAGTCTTCTTTGGCTTATGAGGAGACGATGGTCCTTTTGATGTCTTTGATTTCTTGCTTTTGAGATCGGCATCAGGATCATCATCCTTCCTTTGTCTTTTGTGTTTGCCAGCGGCTTCCTTACAAGATTCTTTTGAGGCAATAGTTTGGAGTGCCTCAAACATTGTTGATTCTTCAGGAGTCTTGTCTTCCTTTTTTCTGAGTTTAGCAGCTAACAGGGCTTGTAGTTGTTCGGTTGAAAGTTCAGTAGGTGCTGGAGGAGCCCTGTCTGTGCGGAGGTAGAAAGGAGTAGACTGAAGCATGCGTTGGATGCTATGCTTGATCCTGGTATTCAACTCTGAACGAATTGGCTCAAGAAGTTCTGACACTTCTGGTTGAGCAACTGCAGCAAGATTATCGTTAAGGTATTCGGNCGGTTGAAAGTTCAGTAGGTGCTGGAGGAGCCCTGTCTGTGCGGAGGTAGAAAGGAGTAGACTGAAGCATGCGTTGGATGCTATGCTTGATCCTGGTATTCAACTCTGAACGAATTGGCTCAAGAAGTTCTGACACTTCTGGTTGAGCAACTGCAGCAAGATTATCGTTAAGGTATTCGGCAGTGTATTCATTGATCATCCTGCTCATATCTGCTTGAAGTAGCTTTTGAACCAATCCCGTAGAGTCTTGGAGATCCTTGACTTGAGTAGTCAAAGTTTTGACCTGTTTGAGAGCTTTTGAACTTGGTCTTTAAGGTCTCCATCTTGAGGTTGTGTCTCCTTCTTCTTTTGCCTTGCCATAGCAACAGCTTGTCTGATCCTTTGCGATGCTGTCAAAGATGATTTGCTTCCCTTCTTCTTCTTGATTGATTTGCCTTTTGATGTATTCTTTGTTGGTGGTGGAGATGAATGATGTGATGATGATGAAGATGATTCGTGGTCAGGTTCTGATGGAGGAGGGGAAGGATCCCTTGGAGGTTTGCCTAAGGGAATCGGAGGATCCTTTGAAGATGAATGAGATTGTGAGTTGATGAATTGATCGGTGTCAAAGAATTCTTCGTCTTGTACATCACTAATCAATCCTTCAGACTCCTCATTTGCTTTCTTTTTCAGTTCTTCTTCCCTTTGAACCTGATCAATGAACTCAGGTGTGATGAACTCGGTCTGCTCTTTCTCAGCATCATCCTCTGTAGCTTCCTTCATAATAATGTTCCCTTTTGGATCACGTTGTTCGGTTTCAGTCTGTGATGAAGGAGGAACTACAGTGCTACTTGAGCCACCCTCTTGTGCCTCTATGTTGAGCGGTCGTTGATGAGGCTGTGGATGTTGGAGATTGAGGAGTGCAGCTTCTCTTAGTTCTTTCAAGTGCTGCTTTTCTTCTGCTCTAGGATCGACAATAACGCTTTTCAGTTTGCGTTTGTCGACTAGTGGTTCACCAACTGGTTCATCTGCTTCTTCTTCATTATGAAAATCACCACTGGGTTTGTTAATGGTGATCCCTGTTCCTTTCTTTTGTTCCTTCTGAGAAGTTTCCTTGTGATGAGTGTGTAAATATTCATCATTTTTGTTACATTTGAACTGCCAAAACATCCAAAAACACCCAATAATGCATCAAAATAGTGAAAATATCCCAAAAGTGTGTTTTATATGTTTCAGATGCAAAAAGATCAAAAACAGATGAAAAACAAACAAAGTTTGCATAATTGACAGTTTCAGTCCCTCAGCTATCAAGAATTGACAAAACTAGTCCCTAAGCATTAATTTTCAATAAAAAGTCATCAAAGGTCCTTTTGAAATCACAAATTATCATATTTAGTCCTTTGGTGGCAAGTTTGCAAAAATTGCACATTTAGTCCCTCAAGTTTCAAAATTGGCAAAAATGGCCCCAGAGCAATATTTTTGGGTGAAAAAGTCATTTATGGTCCTTAGAGATTAAAAGTTGGCAAAAATAATCCTTGGGTGTAAAATTTGTAGAATTTACAGGTTTGGTCCCTGAAGTTTCACAAGTTGGCAAAACAGGTCCCTGGAAATTCAAAAAGTGGAAATATCAAAAAAGACCTTGTACTATTCATCATATGGCAAGAATGGACCTTGTGAGTACTTTGGAAGAATTACAATTTAGGCCCTCATCTTTGCAGAAATTACAAAATTGGTCCTTGTGGTAAACTACTAAACCAAACGGATTCCCTTTATTATTACTAAACCCAAATTAAACCCAAAACCCCAATCCAGTCCAACACAAACCAACCCACCCTTTTTTATAACCCCTGGCCCAAACCTTTCCCTGGCCCAATCTCCACCAGCCCAAAACCCCTCCAAGTTATATCTCCCT
>LBNU01027187.1:157129-180633 GCA_014162995.1 Artemisia annua | reverse complement strand
TTTAGTTGCTAGTTGTGACGAATATTCTCTCATAAGCTTGACAAGTATACGCATCTCCCTCACTAAAGCCAAGGAGTAACAAGTCTAAAGCGGTAAAATGGGTTAGTTGGTTAAGGGTTGATCATCCTTTTTAATCTCTATCGATCTCATATTCCAGAAAAGGCGACAAAATCACGAATACATGATCGAATCCACGACCACGATACTCGCAATTGCTCAATTCCTTAACTCAAATAGGCTAAAGATAGGACCAATTAATCTTCACCAATAATATTATATCAAAAAGGGCGACAAAATCATAAATACATAGCCGAATCCATGAAAAAATAACTGTAATAGTGAAAGTAGTAAACACACGAAAAAATAAACTAAAAATATACAATATGTACTTTCACTCCAATTGCATTGTGCAATTTCCCGACCTAACCAAAGATAATGAATTACGCACGCGAACACAGGTAATGTAAGGAAACACACTTTGCCTAAAGTAACTAACCACGGATTTCAATCTACAGGGTAGGCTAAGGTGTAAGGGTGTAACAAAAGATTTTAACAAAGGTGTAAGAAACGAAAGGAATGGCTATGAGGGTTTCTAGGGGCATCTTACTCTAAAAGTGAGAGTAAACAAAAGGGTTTATATGGGGGTTAACTAACCAGTGTAGTTAGTTAATATCACATAACATATAAAGGCTTTTTGGGTGTAATCCTAGAATTTACCAAGTTAGACAAGTCACTCCAATTATATCAATAATACTCATTATGGTGGTCTCGAATAGTATACAAGCCAAGTTCTAAAGTTTACAAGTCACCAGCACACTAAAGTTTTTGATTTTAGGCAAAAATAATGTTATGTGTCCGGCCATGTAATTTAGACTTAACAAAAACATGCTAAAAATTTTTAAATTTTGATATATTAAGTGCATTTTAAGCATATTTTGAAAAAGTTTGGACAAGTAAGTGTTCTAATTCTCTATCCCCCCACTTAAGTTAAACAACGTCCTCGTTGTTTGTTTTAAAGGTTTAAAAACTGAAAAATAAAAGAATTAGAACAGAAAAACTTCCATGATATTTGCTCGGAATGATCCTCCATTATGCGTTTACGAGCAAAGATCAACTTTCTTGTGGATTTAGAATGTTAAAGCTTCATGAATGATGTTTCCACAAACAGTTCAGGAATTTATAATACTGCCTAGACTTTAACACACCTGAGTTAAGAAGGTTCAAACTTGCATAATACATTAATAGTTAGTAAAAATAAATCCTAAAAATTAAAATTGCAAATCATCAGGTCAGTCGATACGCCTCATCTTATGGAAGAAGATGCGCCGTATCGAGCCTGGAATTAATACGAATCAGAATAAAAGATGAGTCGTATCCTTAAACAGGGATGCGCCGCATTAAATAAACTGGCAGAATGTTTTAAAGTTGTAAAATAAAAATGCAGAAAAATAAAATAAGATATGACCAGTGCAGATGATAAGCCGCATTCCATGGTGGAGATGCGTCGCATCTTCTACAGGTCTGACAGACTCGACACAAAACAGAAAAATAAGATAAAAATTTCGGGTTGTCTCCCGGTCAGCACTTGTCTTTATTCCAGAGTCTTCAAGTTAGACTCACGTTCTGCTCCTATTTTGTTCTTGTTCAAACTCGACAACCTCGTTATCCGCATTGTCGATGTAATTATCAAAGTACTTTTTTTTAGGTCGTGCCTTTGGAACAAAGCTTCCTAAATCGCTCTTGACAATTGGTGCACTTCAATTGCCAATTCTCTAATCATATTTTTTTGTTCCTTCAGCAACAAGTCATTAGTGATCTTGAATTCTTTGATAAAAGTTTGATTCTTGGTCTTCCGAACCAGCTTGGAAAATATCAATCATGATTCCTGAAATACAAAACAAATAGGCTTTGAAGTAAAAGCTTTCTAAGAGACAGGAAAGTTGATTAGAATATTCTCCGTTCGGGATAAATAAAAGTTTGCTGATATCTACAGACGATGCGTCGTATCCTGGAAAAAGGATACGCCGTATATTATTACGTTAAAATTTAAATCAAACTTTTACTCAGAAAATAGATACGCCGCTTTTGAATTAGAATGCGCCGTACCTGTCAGATATCGAAAATCAATTATATTTATAAAAATTAAATGCGCCGTATTAGCAGAAGCTAATGCGCCATATTTTCGTTACGTTTCAAAATACAATATTTTTTATTAAGTAGATGCACCGTATCGATAAGAATCGATGCGTCGCTTCTGTTTAATAATTCGAAAACTGTTTTTAATTTAATTATTAAATACGCCGTATCTGTTAAAACAGATGCATCGCATGGCGTTAGGGTTTCAAAAAATTCTTTATTAAAAACAGAATACGTCGTATCATGGGGAAAATTCGTCGTACTCGAATTATTAAACACGTTTTATTTTTATAAAATTAAAACACAATACGCCGCATCTGAGAAACAGATGCGCCATATCGTTTGTATCAGCACAATACAACGACAGCAGTTAGTACAAAGGAAAGAAAAAATAAAAATAAATATTACAGAAAATAAAACACACAAAAAACAGTAAATATGCAAATTATACAATGAATGCAAATTATCTATTATACAACAAGTTAGGGGTTAGTGTCTAAAAACCTAATAAAAAGAAAAACCTAATTAAAATATTAATAAATTTAACAGATAATAACAATTCACTCCCTGGCAGCGGCGCCAAAAACTTGATGCGCGTGATGTGTCGTTGCGGTTTAGCAGTGTTAATGCCTATTCAAGTTTTACATTTATATTTAGCCGACTTATCAATAACACACACACCAGTGTACCCGGTCAGTTTGTATATAATGGTAAGCAGAGTGTCGATCACTAAGAGTAGAACGTATTATCTAGTTATCATAATCAGTATTTTAATATCTAAGTTAGCTCTACAGTCTAATCTAACGAAAGGGGTTCAGCCTGAGAGACTGGCACAGTTTGGTTATTTAATTAAACAGTAAAAATTAATGAGAACAAATCAGCGAATAGCATACACGTACACAGATAGATAGTAGAGACAATAAGAAGACCTGTCCTGATAATTAAGCAGCTTGTCACTTGTTTTATTGCTAGTTTTATATGAAGTGTATATAATTAATCCGTACTCGTTAGTTTCATTATATCAGCGAGTAAACCCTTAATGATTACTTATGAATATCCTACTTATCCAAAGACATCGGATTAAATAGGCGAGGAAGGGGTATGGCAGCCCAAGCAGTGCTCAGCTAGACACAGAGGTAATCAATGCACTAATATAAGTTCACCAAAGACATCAAACATATAAACTTTAATTGATGGGAAAGCAATTTTAAGGCGGGCATTTCATTATTGCGTACTCACAAACTACCGGCCATCAATCCTGATGGATTCAAAGCTTACTATTACAATAAAACAAAACTACTTAATGAATTAAATACATGCAGGACCTTCTTACAGCTCTAAGATCTTCGTTTGGGGTGTGTCTTGTGTTGCTTGTTCGTCTGAATTCGTCTCCTTAGGGTTATGGTGCACACAAAATTCGTCTAGGTCTTGGGGTATTTATAGTTTCTGTCTGAGGGTTCGATGCGGCGCATGTAATGATGAGATGCGGCGCATTGACTTAACTTCGCGTGGGGTCCAAGCTTATTATATTCTGGAATATTCGTACACCGCCTTTAGATGCGGCGTAACTTGAATCTTTATGCGGCGCATGTCCTTCAGTTGTCTTGGATTGTTTCTGGTGAAGTCTTGATAGTGATATGCCATATGTCAATTGTGTGATGCGGTGTATCTGGAGTAGAACGAGCTTGATCTTCTTCTTTGACCAAAGTTTCATATCCAGCGCATGGTAGAATTCCATGGCGCATTCTTCAAAGTCAGGCAATGGTCTTCGAATTCATGTAAGTATGATATTGTGGCGTATCTATTGAGTTAGATACGGCGCATCTTCTGGGTTTCAGTAGACTTTTGACATCTTGCTCATTTTGCTCCGTAATTAGTCCAAAATCGTCAAGTTTCACCTTTTACCTGTTTTTACCTGAGAATCACTAAAGTAAACATTAAAGTACCGATTCTCATACATAATAGAGTAAAACAAGTTAAATAAATAGGATAAATGATGATAATAAAATGTACTTATTTGAGTTCATCAACTAGCAGATCAACTGATGTAATGAAACTATGTCAATTAAGATCCTAGCTTTAAGAAAATACTATGGTTTATATTTTTGGGTAAAAGGTCAACGACCCGGTAAATATATTACTCCAAAAAGCATTTAAGTACAATTGATATGGATGAATCCCATATCTTAGCCCGTTACATAGGCGAAAAGCTTACATAACAAGATACTTTCTATTTCTAGACAAGAAAACAAACCACTACTCAAATGATAACATAAGACATATCAAAATAAGACTACTTCCTAAGACCTTGAAGCTTTGTGCTGTACATGGCATTAAAAGCATCCAAATTCCCTGGAAAATCATAAACCTGCTTTGCATAGTCATCGTAGTCATAGTCATGATAATCTTCTTCATACTCTTGTCCACCACCGAATAGATTAGCAGACTCATCAAATGTGTTAAGAACCAGCTCATCTTCAGAATCAGAAACCACGATCTCTCCCACCTTAGAAAAAGGGTTAACCCTCTTAGTAGAAGAGATGGGCGGAGTAGAAGAATCACTAATTTTAGGAGCCACAACCGACTCCTTCTCTTTCAAATCACTCACAAGGGGTTCTTATGATGCATTACATGTCTTAGTAGACTCATCCTCATTAACTTCCATTGTACGACCAGAATCCACATCCTTGTTGGTGTCATTAGTAGGAATACCAAAAGCATCTGTATCATCCATATTAAGAGCATCAAACTGGTTAGATGTAGAAATCTTTGTTCCACTCGAACTAACCACATCGGAAGTCTTCTTCTTAGTGCCATCCACTTTCTTAGGTTCAGGGGGAGTCTTTTGGGGTTGATACTGAAATTGCTTACCTACAACAGGTTTAGTAAACCCTCATTGACCCATAGTTGTAGAACCACCTTGCTTTCCTTTCTTCTTGTTATTGACCGTCTTGAAACCATCATTAACAGGCTTAGTAGGCTGAACAGAAGGTAGAACAACTTTAGGACAATCAATCAGATTATGACCAAAGATCTTACACTTATCACAAAGAGGTGGTTTCCACTAGTATTCAACCCGTATCTTCTCAGTAGTCATCAAGTAAAGGTATCTCAACAGTGAGGATATCCCGAAGCACCTGATCGGACTTCACTACAATCATGCATCTAGCAAAACTACTACGGCCCCATGATTCCTTGCACATTTGGCTGGTATAAGCAACTAACCTTTTGGGCGTACCAATCAATGTGGCAAGAAGACTAAGACCATCATCAGAAAACATAGCAAGAGGAGCATCATGGAATTTAACCCACACCGGGATGTTGGTCAAATCCTCTTTAAGCAAGTTGGGGTTTAATGTCCATGGTTTAAGAATAATAGGTACATTTCTAATTAACCAAGGACCGTTTTCTAGAACATCATCAACACCTTTCTTCGAGTTAAACTTAAAGAAAAAGAACCCCTTTGCATTCATCATTACCTTCTGTATACCAAACTTAGCCCACGCATTGCGTACATAGTAATCGACAACAGGAAAAGCAAGTCGTTGGCCAAGGAAGTACCCATACAGAGTATTCTCATACCTAGTGTTCACCTCTTCAACCACTTTCATAGGTACAGAAAGATCCACACCGTTTGATTTTTTGCTACACTACAGCCTACGAAAATTAGACATGTATTTCTTAGGTTCATTAGAAGTAACACCAGCATACGATGTAGAAGGTTGTTTCAAAGAATCCACACCAACCTTCTCACTACCAACAGCCCCATGTGCATTCGTATCAACCTTATTAGAACTATGAGACTTGTTAGAAGCCCCATGTGGACCATTCGGAACATTAACTAAAGGATCAAGTGAAACCGGCTTCACTTGATTATTCTTGTCCACAATCGTAGATAATTCAATATCTCCATCATCAACACTCCACTCAGTAATAATAGGACCAGACGATGCAAGTATAGGCTGATTAGAACTAGGATTAACATCCTTAGGCTTCTTATGTTTCCTCATAGTCACCTTCGACAAATAAACAGTAGCATTCAATTCTTCAATATTCACATTAACAGGCTGTGTTAATGTATTACCCATGGAACAAGTAACAGCAGATGTACCCTTCTTGTTAAAGAACCCTTTTTCCATCTCACTCAAACCCACAAACAATCCAAATAATCAGCACCAACAGCTGGAACCCAACAACACAATAGAACAAAGAACGTCAAATAGCAAGTACAATACCACGCATACATGCACACCCAGTAAATTAGAAGAATAAACCCTAACTACAAAGTTAAGGTTTTGATCATTAAGCACCAAGGATCAACCCCCAACCATGTTGATTCAACACGTGATAGAAAAGTGGTAGTAATGAGAACTAGTTATCAATGAGTATGATAATAAATTCAGTACCACATGCAAACAAATCAAAGCGAATAACAGAATCCCCGAATGCGATTAAACAATTATAACAACACAACCGACCCACGATAGTAATTAATATTGAGGAGCAAAAGAGAATCCAAAAGCAGACCCACTATGTTACCTCAAATTAATAAAATAATAATGAGTAGCAAGAGAATCGATTAGAGATGCGATAAAGGTTAAAAAACGATTTAGGGTATTGGGGTATCGCTAGTCGCCAGAGAGGAAAGTTTTTTTAGGGGTTTTTTTTAAATACTATGGTTTATATGAATATTTACCAATGGATATTTTATTTTCTTAAAGATTTTATTATCGAAAATACTAAAATTGAATTTTGTTAATTCTTTTAATGTATTAATGCAACGTTAAAACCATAAATGATGTTTGGGCTTTGGTAAATTGATCTCGTTCTGTTTTTCAAACAAATGTTTGATTAAGAAAAATTTACTGAAAAGACAAACAAAGTCTCCTTTTCATGAAAGAAGAGTGAGATTTAATCATATTTCTTTTCATGAATGAGAAAGGTATGATAGGAACATTAGAGTTGTCTAAATTCTAATATGTAACTCATGGCAAACTTTAATAGTTAAAAATTGCTCATTTTCTATAAAGATTTCAGTACTCTATTTTGGTGATTGAATTCTTTTATAACAAATATGGCATTTGGTTAACTAGAACTTTATGAGTTATTAAAGTTAGAAGCTAGACTAATTACCAACAAATAGGCTAAAGATAGGACCAATTAATTTTCACCAATAATATTATATCAAAAAGGGCGACAAAATCATAAATACATAGCCGAATCCACGAAAAAATAACTGTAATAGTGAAAGTAGTAAACACACGAAAAAATAAACTAAAAATATACAATATGTACTTTCACTCCAATTGCATTGTGCAATTTCCCGACCTAACCAAAGATAATGAATTACGCACGCGAACACAGGTAATGTAAGGAAACACACTTTGCCTAAAGTAACTAACCACGGATTTCAATCTACAGGGTAGGCTATGGTGTAAGGGTGTAACGAAAGATTTTAACAAAGGTGTAAGAAACGAAAGGAATGGCTCTGAGGGTTTCTAGGGGCATCTTACTCTAAAAGTGAGAGTAAACAAAAGGGTTTATATGGGGGTTAACTAACCAGTGTAGTTAGTTAATATCACATAACATATAAAGGCTTTTTGGGTGTAATCCTAGAATTTACCAAGTTAGACAAGTCACTCCAATTATATCAATAATACTCATTATGGTGGTCTCGAATAGTATACAAGCCAAGTTCTAAAGTTTACAAGTCACCAGCACACTAAAATTTTTGATTTTAGGCAAAAATAATGTTATGTGTGCGGCCATGTAATTTTGATATATTAAGTGCATTTTAAGCATATTTTGAAAAAGTTTGGACAAGTAAGTGTTCTAATTCTCCATCCCCCCACTTAAGTTAAACAACGTCCTCGTTGTTTGTTTTAAAGGTTTAAAAACTGGAAAATAAAAGAATTAGAACAGAAAAATTTCCATGATATTTCTCGGAATGATCCTCCATTATTCGTTTACGAGCAAAGATCAACTTTCTTGTGGATTTAGAATGTTAAAGCTGCATGAATGATGTTTCCACAAACAGTTCAGGAATTTATAATACCGCCTAGACTTTAACACACCTGAGTTAAGAAGGTTCAAACTTGCATAATACATTAATAGTTAGTAAAAATAAATCCTAAAAATTAAAATTGTAAATCATCAGGTCAGTCGATACGCCGCATCTTATGGAAGAAGATGCGCCGTATCGAGCCTGGAATTAATACGAATCAGAATAAAAGATGCGTCGTATCCTTAAACAGGGATGCGCCGCATTAAATAAACTGACAGAATGTTTTAAAGTTGTAAAATAAAAATGCAGAAAAATAAAATAAGATATGACGAGTGCAGATGATACGCCGCATTCCATGGTGGAGATGCGTCGCATCTTCTACAGGTCTGACAGACTCGACACAAAACAGAAAAATAAGATAAAAATTTCGGGTTGTCTCCCGGTCAGCACTTGTCTTTATTCCAGAGTCTTCAAGTTAGACTCACGTTCTGCTCCTATTTTGTTCTTGTTCAAACTCGACAACCTCGTTATCCGCATTGTCGATGTAATTATCAAAGTACTTTTTTTTAGGTCGTGCCTTTGGAACAAAGCTTCCTAAATCGCTCTTGACAATTGGTGTGATGAGACGAAAAATGTTACGTTTTTAAGGGTCGGTTTGAGTCCTAATTCGTATGTTTTTGGTTTGGATTTCACCCAAAGTCGTTTCTTTTCTCATTTTAGGTACTTTTGAAGGGAAAATCACAAAAGAAGCATTTTCGGGTGTTTTCGGAGTGAAAAAGTGCGGAAAACAACAAAAACTCAAAAGACCTTAAAGATCACAGAAGGTGACGCCGTCACACTCTACAAGGTGACGCCGTCAGGAACAAGTGAAGTCCAGGATTGGAAAAACACTCGTGACGGGCCAGAGAGTTCGTAGTGCAATTTGGTGACGCCGTCAACCAAGGCCGTCAGATCTGGAAACAGCAATTATGACCACGTCAAGGAAGGCCGTCAGGAAACCCTAATCGCCGAGCTGACGACGTCACCTATTGGGCTGACGCCGTCAGCCCGCGTTTTCTATATATATAGAACGATTTTTTCTTTATTTAAGAGAACCGAGAGGAACTTTGGTCGAATTTTGGAGTGGAGAACTTTAGGGTTAAACCCTAATACGTGTATTACAGACCTTAGAGGGTATCCTAACCCCTCTAACTTGCATGTTCAATCCAAGATAAGTCTTTATTCATACAATATGTCTATGTGTTGTGTGATATATGCTTGTGCTTGTCTTTCTTTCAACATGCTAGGCTAATTTACCTTGTGTTTGCNGTTAAACCCTAATACGTGTATTACAGACCTTAGAGGGTATCCTAACCCCTCTAACTTGCATGTTCAATCCAAGATAAGTCTTTATTCATACAATATGTCTATGTGTTGTGTGATATATGCTTGTGCTTGTCTTTCTTTCAACATGCTAGGCTAATTTACCTTGTGTTTGCTTAGATCTAATGAAACCTAACTATTGATTATCATGTGATGTGTATGTTGTGATTGTATTTGGGTGAATGTTTCATCTACGTTAGACTAGAGAAAGCTGGCTAATCTCCTATACGGTAACAAGCTTGAACGTCTTTAGAAACGTGAATCGTATTTGCGTTATCGATTTTAAGGTAGTATTTCATGCATAGGTTGCTATCGGTGAGCTCATGATAGGATGCTTGACGTATCGTCATTGAGTGAGGTAGGAACTTATAGAGTTAGGGAATTGAACGCACTCCCTACGACTTGTTAGGAATACACCCGTCATCCACGCAAACTCAACATACTAATTACATGGTAAAAGATAGTTAGGGATTAATGAAATCTAAGTAAACACTATTCTCCCACCATTGTTTGTTCCAAAACCAAAAAAATACAAAAATATNTCAAGTTAGACTCACGTTCTGCTCCTATTTTGTTCTTGTTCAAACTCGACAACCTCGTTATCCGCATTGTCGATGTAATTATCAAAGTACTTTTTTTTAGGTCGTGCCTTTGGAACAAAGCTTCCTAAATCGCTCTTGACAATTGGTGCACTTCAATTGCCAATTCTCTAATCATATTTTTTTGTTCCTTCAGCAACAAGTCATTAGTGATCTTGAATTCTTTGATAAAAGTTTGATTCTTGGTCTTATGAACCAGCTTGGAAAATATCAATCATGATTCCTGAAATACAAAACAAATAGGCTTTGAAGTAAAAGCTTTCTAAGAGACAGGAAAGTTGATTAGAATATTCTCCGTTCGGGATAAATAAAAGTTTGCTGATATCTACAGACGATGCGTCGTATCCTGGAAAAAGGATACGCCGTATATTATTACGTTAAAATTTAAATCAAACTTTTACTCAGAAAATAGATACGCCGCTTTCGAATTAGAATGCGCCGTACCTGTCAGATATCGAAAATCAATTATATTTATAAAAATTAAATGCGCCGTATTAGCAGAAGCTAATGCGCCATATTTTCGTTACGTTTCAAAATACAATATTTTTTATTAAGTAGATGCGCCGTATCGATAAGAATCGATGCGTCGCTTCTATTTAATAATTCGAAAACTGTTTTTAATTTAATTATTAAATACGCCGTATCTGTTAAAACAGATGCATCGCATGGCGTTAGGGTTTCGAAAAATTCTTTATTAAAAACAGAATACGCCGTATCATGGGGAAAATTCGTCGTACTCGAATTATTAAACACGTTTTATTTTTATAAAATTAAAACGCAATACGCCGCATCTGAGAAACAGATGCGCCATATCGTTTGTATCAGCACAATACAACGACAGCAGTTAGTACAAAGGAAAGAAAAAATAAAAATAAAAATTACAGAAAATAAAACACACAAAAAACAGTAAATATGCAAATTATACAATGAATGCAAATTATCTATTATACAACAAGTTAGGGGTTAGTGTCTAAAAACCTAATAAAAAGAAAAACCTAATTAAAATACTAATAAATTTAACAGATAATAACAATTCACTCCCTGTCAGCGGCACCAAAAACTTGATGCGCGTGATGTGTCGTTGCGGTTTAGCAGTGTTAATGCCTATTCAAGTTTTACATTTATATTTAGCCGACTTATCAATAACACACACACTTAACGAGCAGTGTACCCGGTCAGTTTGTATAAAATGGTAAGCAGAGTGTCGATCACTAAGAGTAGAACGTATTATCTAGTTATCATAATCAGTATTTTAATATCTAAGTTAGCTCTACAGTCTAATCTAACGAAAGGGGTTCAGCCTGAGAGACTGGCACAGTTTGGTTATTTAATTAAACAGTAAAAACTAATGAGAACAAATCAGCGAATAGCATACACGTACACAGATAGATAGTAGAGACAATAAGAAGACCTGTCCTGATAATTAAGCAGCTTGTCATTTGTTTTATTGCTAGTTTTATATGAAGTGTATATAATTAATCCGTACTCGTTGGTTTCATTATATCGGCGAGTAAACCCTTAATGATTACTTATGAACATCCTACTTATCCAAAGACATCGGATTAAATAGGCGGGGAAGGGGTATGGCAGCCCAAGCAGTGCTCAGCTAGACACAGAGGTAATCAATGCACTAATATAAGTTCACCAAAGACATCAAACATATAAACTTTAATTGATGGGAAAGCAATTTTAAGGCGGGCATTTCATTTTGCGTACTCAAAGTACCGGCCATCAATCCTGNAAATAGGCGGGGAAGGGGTATGGCAGCCCAAGCAGTGCTCAGCTAGACACAGAGGTAATCAATGCACTAATATAAGTTCACCAAAGACATCAAACATATAAACTTTAATTGATGGGAAAGCAATTTTAAGGCGGGCATTTCATTTTGCGTACTCAAAGTACCGGCCATCAATCCTGATTAATTAAAGCTTACTATTACAATAAAATAAAACTACTTAATGAATTGAATATATGCAGGACCTTCTTACAGCTCTAAGATCTTCGTTTGGGGTGTGTCTTATGTTGCTTGTTCGTCTGAATTCGCCTCCTTAGGGTTATGGTGCACACAAAATTCGTCTAGGTCATGGGGTATTTATAGTTTCTGTCTGAGGGTTCGATGCGACGCATGTAATGAGCAGATGCGGCGCATTGACTTAACTTCGCGTGGGGTCCAAGCTTATTATATTCTGGAATATTCGTACACCGCCATTAGATGCGGCGTAAGTTGAATCTTTATGCGGCGCATGTCCTTCAGTTATCTTGGATTGTTTCTGGTGAAGTCTTGATAGTGATACGCCATATGTCAATTGTGTGATGCGGTGTATCTAGAGTAGAACGAGCTTGATCTTCTTCTTTGACCAAAGTTTCATATGCAGCGCATGGTAGAATTCCATGGCGCATTCTTCAAAGTCAGGCAATGGTCTTCGAATTCATCTAAGTATGATATTGTGGTGTACCTATTGAGTTAGATACGGCGCATCTTCTGGGTTTCAGTAGACTTTTGACATCTTGCTCATTTTGCTCCGTAATTAGTCCAAAATCGCTAAGTTTCACCTTTTACCTGTTTTTACCTGAGAATCACTAAAGTAAACATTAAAGCACCGATTCTCATACATAATAGAGTAAAACAAGTTAAATAAATAGGATAAATGATGATAATAAAATGTACTTATTTGAGTTCATCAACTAGCAGATCAACTGATGTAATGAAACTATGTCAATTAAGATCCTAGCTTTAAGAAAATACTATGGTTTATATTTTTGGGTAAAAGGTCAACGACCCGGTAAATATATTACTCCGAAAAGCATTTAAGTACAATTGATATGGGTGAATCTCATATCTTAGCCCGTTACATAGGCGAAAAGCTTACATAACAAGATACTTTCTATTTCTAGACAAGAAAACAAACCACTACTCAAATGATAACATAAGACATATCAAAATAAGACTACTTCCTAAGACCTTGAAGCTTTGTGCTGTACATGGCATTAAAAGCATCCAAATTCCCTGGAAAATCATAAACCTGCTTTGCATAGTCATCGTAGTCATAGTCATCATAATCTTCTTCATACTCTTGTCCACCACCGAATAGATTAGCAGACTCATCAAATGTGTTAAGAACCAGCTCATCTTCAGAATCAGAAACCACGATCTCTCCCACCTTAGAAAAAGGGTTAACCCTCTTAGTAGAAGAGATGGGCGGAGTAGAAGAATCACTAATTTTAGGAGCCACAACCGACTCCTTCTCTTTCAAATCACTCACAAGGGGTTCTTATGATGCATTACCTGTCTTAGTAGACTCATCCTCATTAACTTCCATTGTACGACCAGAATCCACATCCTTGTTGGTGTCATTAGTAGGAATACCAAAAGCATCCGTATCATCCATATTAAGAGCATCAAACTGGTTAGATGTAGAAATCTTCGTTCCACTCGAACTAGCCACATCCGAAGTCTTCTTCTTAGTGCCATCCACTTTCTTAGGTTCAGGAGGAGTCTTTTTGGGTTGATACTGAAATTGCTTACCCACAACAGGTTTAGTAAACCCTCCTTGACCCGTAGTTGTAGAACCACCTTGCTTTCCTTTCTTCTTGTTATTGACCGTCTTGAAACCATCATTAACAGGCTTAGTAGGCTGAACAGAAGGTAGAACAACTTTAGGACAATCAATCAGATTATGACCAAAGATCTTACACTTATCACAACGAGGTGGTTTCCACTCGTATTCAACCCGTATCTTCTCAGTAGTCGAACCCGAACCATCAAGTAAAGGTATCTCAACAGTGAGGATATCCCGAAGCACCTGATCCGACTTCACTTCAATCATGCATCTAGCAAAACTACTACGGCCCCATGATTCCTTGCACATTTGGCTGGTATAAGCAACTAACCTTTTGGGCATACCAATCAATGTGGCAAGAAGACTAAGACCATCATCAGAAAACATAGCAAGAGGAGCATCATGGAATTTAACCCACACCGGGATGTTGGTCAAATCCTCTTTAAGCAAGTTGGTGTTTAATGTCCATGGTTTAAGAATAATAGGTACATTTCTAATTAACCAAGGACCGTTTTCTAGAACATCATCAACACCTTTCTTTGAGTTAAACTTAAAGAAAAAGAACCCCTTTGCATTCATCATTACCTTCTGTATACCAAACTTAGCCCACGCATTGCGTACATAGTAATCGACATCAGGAAAAGCAAGTCGTTGGCCAAGGAAGTACCCATACAGAGTATTCTCAAACCTAGTGTTCACCTCTTCAACCACTTTCATAGGTACAGAAAGATCCACACCGTTTGATTTCTTGCTACACTACAGCCTACGAAAATTAGACATGTATTTCTTAGGTTCATTAGAAGTAACACCAGCATACGATGTAGAAGGTTGTTTCAAAGCATCTACACCAACCTTCTCACTACCAACAGCCCCATGTGCATTCGTATCAACCTTATTAGAACTATGAGACTTGTTAGAAGCCCCATGTGGACCATTCGGAACATTAACTAAAGGATCAAGTGAAACCGGCTTCACTTGATTATTCTTGTCCACAATCGTAGATAATTCAATATCTCCATCATCAACACTCCACTCAGTAATAATAGGACCAGACGATGCAAGTATAGGCTGATTAGAACTAGGATTAACATCCTTAGGCTTCTTATGTTTCCTCATAGTCACCTTCGACAAATCAACAGTAGCATTCAATTCTTCAATATTCACATTAACAGGTTGTGTTAATGTATTACCCATGGAACAAGTAACATCAGATGTACCCTTCTTGTTAAAGAACCCTTTTTCCATCTCTCTCAAACCCACAAACAATCCAAATAATCAGCACCAACAGCAGGAACCCAACAACACAATAGAACAAAGAACGTCAAATAGCAAGTACAATACCACGCATACATGCACACCCAGTAAATTAGAAGAATAAAACCCTAACTACAAAGTTAAGGTTTTGATCATTAAGCACCAAGGATCAACCCCCAACCATGTTGATTCAACACGTGATAGAAAAGTGGTAGTAATGAGAATTAGTTATCAATGAGTATGATAATAAATTCAGTACCACATGCAAACAAATCAAAGCGAATAACAGAATCCCCGAATGCGATTAAACAATTATATCAACACAACCGACCCACGATAGTAATTAATATTGAGGAGCAAAAGATAATCCAAAAGCAGACCCACTATGTTACCTCAAATTAATAAAATAATAATGAGTAGCAAGAGAATCGATTAGAGATGCGATAAAGGTTAAAAAAACGATTTAGGGTATTGGGGTATCGCTAGTCGCCAGAGAGGAGAGTTTTTTTTAGGGTTTTTTTTGAAATACTATGGTTTATATGAATATTTACCAATGGATATTTTATTTTCTTAAAGATTTTATTATCGAAAATACTAAAATTGAATTTTGTTAATTCTTTTAATGTATTAATGCAACGTTAAAACCGTAAATGACGTTTGGGCTTTGGTAAATTGATCTCGTTCTGTTTTTCAAACAAATGTTTGATTAAGAAAAATTTACTGAAAAGACAAACAAAGTCTCCTTTTCATGAAAGAAGAGTGAGATTTAATCCTATTTCTTTTCATGAATAAGAAAGGTATGATAGGAACATTAGAGTTGTCTAAATTCTAATATGTAACTCATGGCAAACTTTAATAGTTAAGAATTGCTCATTTTCTATAAAGATTTCAGTACTCTATTTTGGTGATTGAATTCTTTTATAACAAATATGACATTTGGTTAACTAGAACTTTATGAGTTATTAAAGTTAGAAGCTAGACTAATTACCGCAAAATGGTAAAAGACAAACTAGTTTATTTATCTAGTTGTTTTTGCTATTTAAAAGGTGCTACATACATTGTGGGATGGTAGACCTATTAAGGAAGAAATTGCATGCCCAATTTTTCAAGTTAATAGCATTGATGGTTATTCCATCATTTACGTAGTAGAATACACACTTTAAGGCATAAGTAATTGTTACGTATGGACATTCAAAGGTGTTGGAAAGTTAAAAGCACACTATTTTCTTTCACTAGATATGAAACACTTACAATGTTGTCAAATTCAGTGGGAGTATTGTGTACTTATTACTGAGTAAGGAATTATTGTAATGATCTTAAATTAAGTGGGAGTTACAAGCTTTGACATCTTGGTAGCTAAAGATAATTACTTTCCAAAAGTAGACACTCATACTTTTAAGGTTAGTCTTGTACATTTCCTTACTAGAAATTGTTGTTCTACATCTACTTGTTATGCTAAATCCTATGACACAATCATATTGATCACATAAACAAACGCATGGCGTGTTTATCAGCTATATGAGGTTGTTCCATGCACAAGCGAGAGAAATGTAATATTTAATTGTGTGCAAGAAACAACTCATAAAGATATTATTTAAATGATTCTCTTGACTAAAAGGTAAGAGACTAACGTTATAGTAGGGATTATACACATCTAATTTAAGAAACACTTGAAGTTGTAATTTACGTCATGTGAGAGCTTGGCTAGATTACAATGGAAAGGTAAATTCATACTTTCATTACTAGCAGATCAACTAATGTAATGGAATTATGTTAAGAGTTAATTACATAGATGGTCACTGTGGTTTGGCGGATTTTTCACTTTCAGTCACTGATTTTTTTTTGACTGGTTCAGTCACTGTGATTTGCATATGTTACCGGTACCAGTCCATATCCGAATTGAAATGACCAAAAAGCCCTTGTCATCTTCTTTTGACAATTAAGTAACGGCTGCTAGTCTTTTATACTAACGGTCGTTAGTCCTTTACATGTATTCTTCAGGTCTTTATACGTTTTCGTCCGTTTTTGCACATCTCGTCCGGATTTACATGTTTCGTCTGTATTTACACGCTTTCATCCGTATTTACACGTTTTTGTCCGTTTTTACACGTTTTCGTCCGTATTTACACGTTTTCGTCCATCTTTACACATTTTCATCCGTTTTTACACGTTTTCAACCGTTTTTACGCGTTCTCATCCGTATTTACACGTTTTCATCCGTATTTACACGTTTCCGTCCGTTTTTACACGTTTTCGTCCGTTTTTACACGTTTTCATCCGAATTTACACATTTTCGTCCGTATTTACAGATTTTCGTCAGTATTTACACGTTTTCGTCCGCTTTTACACGTTCTCATCTGAATTTACATGTTTTCGTTCATATTTACAAATTTTCGTCCGTATTTACACGTTTTCATCCGTTTTTACACTTTTTCATTCGTTTTTACACGTTTTCATCCGTATTTACACGTTTTCATCCGTTTTACACGTTTTCATCTGTATTTACATGTTTTCATCTGTATTTGCATGTTTTCATCCGTTTTTACACATTTTCATCCGTTCTAACACGTTTTCATCCCTATTTACATGTTTTCATCCGTTTTTACACGTTTTCATTCGTATTTACACCTTTCGTTTGTTTTTACATGTTTTAAACGTGTAAATACGGATGAAAATGTGTAAATACAGATGAAAACATGCAAGAACGGGCGAAAACGTGTAAAAACAGACAAGAAGGTGTAAAAATGGACAAAAAGGTGTAAAACCAGAAGAAAGAGTGTAAATACAAATGAAAAACATGTAAATACGGACGAAAATATGTAAAAACGGACGAAAACGTGTAAATACAGATGAAAACGTGTAAATATAGATGAAAACGTGTAAAACGGACGAAAACATGTAAATACGAATGAAAATGTGTAAAAATGAACGAAAACGTGTAAAAACGGACGAAACGTGTAAATACGGATGAAAATATGTAAATACTGACAAAAAGGTGTAAATTTAGATGAAAATGTTTAAAAATGGACGAAAACGTGTAAATACTAACGAAAATCTGTAAATGCGGACGAAAACATTTAAATTCGGATGAAAACGTGTAATAACGGATGAAAAAGTGTAAATACGGATGAAAAGGTGTAAATACGGATGAAAACATGTAAAAATGGATGAAAACGTGTAAAAACGGATGAAAAAGTGTAAAAACGGATAATGAAAACGCGTAATACGAACAAAAACGTGTAAATACAGACGAAAACGTATAAAAACAGACGAAAACGTGTAAAAACGGACGAAAAGTTGTAAATACGGATGAAAATGTGTAAAAACGGATGAAAACGTGTAAATACAGATGAAAACGTGTGAAAATGAACGAAAACGTGTAAAAATGGACGAAAACGTGTAAATACGGACGAAAATATGTAAATACAGACGTAAATGTGTAAATTCAGATGAAAACTTGTAAAAACGGACGAATACGTGTAAATACTGACAAAAATCTGTAAATACGGACGAAAACGCGTAAATTCGGATGAAAACGTGTAAAAACGGATGAAAACGTGTAAATACTGACAAAAAGGTGTAAATACGGATGAAAACATGTAAAAATGGATGAAAACATGTAAAAACGGACGAAAACGTGTAAATACGGACGAAAACGTGTAAGCACGGATGAAAACGTGTAAAAAACGGACGAAAACGTGTAAAAACGGATGAAAACATGTAAAAACAGACGAAAACGTGTGAATTCGGATGAAAACGTGTAAACACAGAAAAAAAAACCGTGTAAATACGGATGAAAACGTGTAAAAACGGACGAAAACGTGTAAAAACGGATGAAAATGTGTAAATACAGATGAAAACATGTAAATACAGATGAAAACGTGTAAAAACGGATGAAAACGCGTAAACACGGACGAAAACGTGTAAAAACGGACAAAAACGTGTAAATACGGACGAAAGCGTGTAAATACGGACGAAACATGTAAATACGGACGAGAAGGTGTAAAAACTGACGAAAACGTATAAAGACCGGACGAATACATGTAATGGACTAACGACCGTTAGTATAAAGGACTAACAGCCGTTACTTAATTGTCAAAAGAAGATGACAAGGGCTTTTTGGTCATTTCAATTCGGATATGGACTGGACCGGTAACATATGCAAACCACAGTGACTGAACCAGTCAAAAAAAAACTTCAGTGACTGAAAGTGAAAAATCCGCCAAACCACAGTGACCATCTATGTAATTAACTCTTATGTTAATTTGCAGTTTCTAAATTAGATACCTATTAGAACATGTATCAATATGATATCGATATTACTTTAATTTGTATATTTATGAATTCTTGGAATAACATAAATTAATAAAGTAATCTAATGCTACTTCAATCTGAATATTTATGTATTCTTGGAATGACATAAATAAATAAAGAAATAATATTGTTTTACATTATTGTGAAGTAATAAATTAACTTGAAAATACTATTAAAACCAAGAGATGGTGTTCATAATTACTTTAGTTAAGCATGCTTATGTTTTATTGTAAAGATATAAACATAAAGTCTTTTAATTATTACAAGACTTATAATAAAGTAAGACGTTAACTTGTTATGTTTTTTAATTAAGACATATACATGAAGTCATTAAATTGTTAAATGACTTATAATGTATAGTGGGATTATAACAGTTTATGTTTTCTTGTAGATACATGGACATGAAGTGACTTTGTCAAATGTACTTGTGTTATAAAACATGTAATTGGCTTGAAAATACTATTATATCATTAAAATAACTTAGTTGGTAAATAGACAAGCCAAATGGAATATGGTTATCTTAAATTTTGTTAGATTGTCTTACAATATTAATTCTAATGAAATACCAAGTGTTTATGATATGTTCAGTTAGGAAAATCAAACTCTTGTTATATTGTTTGATTAAAGATAAATATGACTTCTTTTCTTCCAAAAGTTATCAAGGTTAGAAAATTGAGTATGGATTGAATATACTCAATAATGCTCCAATCTAGAAGATTAATAAAACACCATCATATGATGGAATGTGATGAATCACATTAAGTCTTAAATTTAAGTTCTAAATTTGTTCAACTGCTTATGAAGAGGTTATTAACAAAGTAAAGTAAGGAACTGTCAATATGTATTTGTAATATCTCAAAAGGGGACATTGTATTGTTGCTTTACTTGCTAAGTATATAGTCTATATATTACTAAAGGCAAGTAGGAATTTTATCTTGAAAAGATAAAATTACAAGATACATAATCTACTAAAACACACTAGTGAAAATCATGATGAGGCTAAACATGTAAATGATAAACCTCAATATGATGGAATTCTCATTCATAGATCCGCAAGGATATATCAGATATTTGATTAACATGTTGAGGATTGTTTTATACCAAATATTGAATTGGGTAAATAACTCATACTATGAATGTTATAGATGCAGTTCATAAAGATAATCAAATTTTGAAAAATTTGGTTTATCTTAATTCTTAATAGTTAGACTAAAGAATGAAGATGAGTTTCTTTCAAGAGAAGATTATAACCCTAGTGGTTTAAATCTTTGTATAGAAATCATATGGACAATATTGTACACGTATTTAATGCATGTCTTATGACATGATTATTAATCACACTTAAGTAATTAACTATGATTGAATATTCTATTATAAACACATTAAATATATAAAGATTATGATTGTCATATTTAGTTTCATTAATATGAAATTGACAATAGAATATCAAAACTCTTTCTTGAGTGATTACTTGAGCGAGGACAGTAAGTAATCAAAAGGAGTTTATGAATTCAAATGAATCTTTGTAAGTATACAAAGTGCAATAATCTATAAATGGATAAATGCATGCATCTAGGAGATTATTCTTACGTTTAATTCTTAAATCCATGTTTTGATTTATAATTAAAATAGGATAATTTCTAAATATTCCTGAAAGCTAGTGGGAATAGTATGTTTAATTTCCTAAATCATATATGTTGTAAAACATATAAGAAGTAACATTCCATATAAGTAAAATGTTAAGTCTTAGTTTGGAATGAAACTTTACTTGAAAGATTTAGTAAATAAGACATACGACCTTGAAATAAAAGTTTATTGTGTGATAAACATGTGCGGTAAATGAATCTAATAGAACATGATATATCATTTAGATAATCTAAATGGATATGTAGAACATGAATAAAATCTAAGTATGACTCAAGGATTTTTTATGTACATCATGTTATTGTTGTATCATGCTTAAATACAAGATGATTTGACAACATTGATATCTAATTGACAGTTATTAGATAACTTGTGTAATGAATATTCTAAAGGAATAGGTTTGGATATAGAATCACATCCTCAGCCTGGAATAGCTTCCAGATTTTATAGATGGACAATTTTTCAAATTGTTGTGAAAATTGTCATAGCTGACAAACTTGAATGTTTGAAAGGCATCAAACATTACACAATAGATATTAATGTTTACGGGAATTTTAAAGAGCATATTGTTGTTTGCATACAATGATGCTAATGAAATTGAGATGACACCCAATACTAGTAATGGTAAGGATTTCATCCTTAGCCATATGTACTAGTTGTGCTTACTAAAAGCATAGTTGCATTATACATTAAAGAATAAGAATACTTTAAACTTTAACATGTTCTAGAAGTTTGATTATCATAAATTGGTGGTTAAGGATGTCACACATTTTATGAAATATTATGTGGCATTATCAAAATAGTTGAGTATGCACATACAAGAACTTCACTAGTTGAATTCTTAAATAAGTATTCTCAAAATTCCGATAGATCAAAGTTGGATGATTTATGTTTTGTCAACAAGTATGAATGTCATTACATGAGATATAATTCATCAACTAGAGTTATCATGCATTGATCTATTTAGTATTTGGATAAGAGATGTTAAACAATTATTATAATAAATTAAATACTTGGTATGTTTAATTTATAATTTATTGTTATCCTGTTTTTACATGTTTAATCTGTGAATAAATGTTATTCTAAATTGTCCGTTGTCGGATAATAATATGGGAATATTATTAAATTAAGACAAATCTGAAGGTTGGTATAATATACTTAAAGTATATTGATGCGTGGACATGCCAATTCAGATGATATTCAAAGATAACGAATATAGGACTTATCCCAACTACATGATGTTACTTTATGGATATTGTCATTAAGTAGATCCTAAGAAGTTATCCTCAGACTTGAGATACAAGATAATTGTCATGAATATAGTGCATTTTTGTGGAACAACTTAACGCTATACGTAACTGGTAGTCATAAGGGTTATTTTCAGAAGTGTTACAAAGTTCGTGGATTTTGCTTGTAGTCAATACAAAATTTGTTCCTTCAAATTTATTTTTTGGAGTTTAATACTTTTGGGCCCCTCGTAGGGTTGTCAAGATGTTTGCATGGCCATGCCCAAGATCTTCCCTGAATATGTTCAGATGATTTGGTAATCTTGATCAATCACAAACAACGAGAAACAGAATGGTTAATTAAGGAATGACTTTGATCCATATCCTTATTAACGTGGTATTAGTAACAAAAGGTTAATAATAATGAGAAATCATTAAAAGGTTTTTCCAGGAGCCTTACTCGAGTTGTACTAGAGGCATCGAAGTGTTGCTAGACGCTAACCGATGTGATTACACTATTAAAATATGTCCAAGTGGGAGCTATTAGTTTATGAACATTATTTTAGTAGTTGTATGTTAGGATCGAACTCGAGATCGATATCGCACACTTTACGTATGAGACTCAATGTTTAAATAATTAATATAAAATCTTATATTTAATTATTTAATTCACAATATACGACTAAAGAACGTTAGGTAATTAATGGAATTGACTAACGGTCGGTAAATGTCAACGGGATACGAAGAAAATAAAACAAGACAAGAGAAAGTTCTAGAAATCCTCTCTTGGGCTTGTTTATGGCCAAACAATGGAATCCCACATCGGAAACCATTGTAAACTTGATCTCAACCATAAGGGTATAAATACATCCCTATGTATTCATCCCTTTGTACACTTTAATTCAATAGAAGGCCAAACTTCTTCTTTTCTCCTCTCTTGTTCATAGGTTGACGAGTGAAGCCCCGAGAAAAGGGATTTGCGAGTAACCTTGAACATTACAAAGTGTTTCGTAAATCTATTGTGATCAAGAACTAGCATTCTGATTGAATCGCTAATAGTACGTGTGTACAAGAACGTGATATAACCACACTATTGGTTATATCTTGGATTGAATAACAAAAAGGTAAGGGGTTATTCTTTAATCCATTCACAAATCCTAATTAGGGTTCTTGATCCAATTGAAGAATAATTAAAGATTGATTCTTTTTCGGGCTAAAATTAAAAGGTACGTTTACTATTATGTTTGGTTAGTTAATTATATATTATATGATCTTATACGCTTCCGCATGTGTATTTGATGTTTATTTTGTGTGTGTGTGTATATATATATATATATATATATATATATATATATATATATATATATATATATATATATATATATATATATATATATATATATAT
>LBNU01027187.1:133553-151301 GCA_014162995.1 Artemisia annua | reverse complement strand
TGATTGAAAAACCGCCACACCCATTTAAACATTAAAGCTCAATTAAGCGCAAATAAACTAGAAACACCAAGACCGCCTTTCTCTTTTGACGCCAAAACCTTATTCCAACTCACCCAAGTCGACCTCTTGCTATTTAACTCATTACCATTAAAAAATGACACCGGATGGATTCCATACGTTGGAGAATCGACATAGGAACCTTAAAAATGGACATATGATAAATAGACATAGATCCAAGCACCGCCTTAAGAAGAGTAAGCCTACCTCCAATGGACAAAGTTTTCATCTTCCATTTTGAAAGAGGATTCACCATTTTTTCCATAACCTCATCCCATGATTTAATCCGATACATACACCCCCTACTTTCGAACCTAGAAAAGAAAAAGGAGTTTTGAGAACACCACATCCTATGTTCTTCGTGACCTCCTCAACCTTCTCTATCGAAACCGCAATTCCCGTTAGTTTACTTTTATTAAGATTAATACTTAATCCCGAAGCACGTTGGAAACATTTTAACATATACATTAAAGTATCTATATTCCGATTACTCCATTGACCCATGAATATAGCATCATCCGCATAAAACATATGAGATAATTGCATGGAAGAGTTAAACATAATTTCGTTAAACATACCCGCATCCTCCACTCTTTTAAAAGACAAATGAAGGCTCTCCATAACCAAGATAAATAAAAAAGGAGATAACGGATCACCTTGTTTTAGACCTTTGTAGAATTGAAATTCCTCCGTAGGGCTACCATTTACTAACACCGAGCCACGAGATGATCGAAGACACTCTTGAATCCAACCATACCATCTAGGTCCAAAACCAAATCGACTTAGAACATCACCTAAGAAATCCCATCGAACGGAATCATAAGCTTTTTCAAAATCAATCTTTAAGATGAACGTTTGTTTTTTCTTCGCTTTACACCATTGAAGAACCTCATTGAGAATAAACGGACCATCAAGGATTTGTCTATCCGCCACAAAAGCCGATTGAACCTCACTAATTATATCCCCCAACACACCAACAAGACGATTAGCCATAATTTTCGCAATAATTTTATATAAGCTCCCTATAAGACTAATCGGTCTAAAATCCTTAACCATTTTAGCATCCGGAATCTTCGTAATTAAAGCAATAAATGACGCGTTGCATCCTTTAGGAAAAGAACCGGAAGTAAAAAAATGTTGAACCGCCGCCACTACCTCCTTTTCAAGTAACGACCAAAATCTCCTAAAGAAGCCAAATGTGAATCCATCCGGCCGCGGAGATTTATCAATCCCACAATCCCACACGGCCCTCTTAATCTCTTGATGTGAAACATCACTATCCATGTCTTGCTGTTGAGACGCGGAAAGAGTACGAGGAAAAGTCATGTTAAGAACAGACAAAAAAGAACATGGCTTCTGGAAATGATTTTTAAAATGCACCAAGAACTCATTTTTAACCAAATTNCAGTCCTTTTGATGTTCACCTTTCTACAAGTCCTTGATCCAACCGATGTCGAGTCCCCTTTTTCACCTCCAACACCACTGAATTCGTTTATTCTCATAGTCTTCTTTTCAAAATCCGCTTCTGTATCATCACGGGGTGTAAATCCAGGAGGATACTGAATACTCTCTGTATCATTTGACTTCTCCTTATTCTCCTCCACATTCTTCTTTTTATTCAATAACGAATATAGATTAAAAGGGTCATCAGAATTGTTTTCATTAAAGTCTTTTATTATTATTATTATTATTATTATTATTATTATTATTATTATTATTATTATTATTATTATTTATTTATTTATTTATTATACTTTTTAGTTTGCAGATTGAAATTTTGGTGGTAAAATAATGACCACATGAGTACTTGGCACAATTATCCAGTCGATCACAAACTCATGTTTTGGATGCTTGTTGGATTTATTTTTATTTGACAAAAATTGTAATCAACATTTTGATGGATATTGTGTTTTTTTACACCAAGTTGCTATTTTTGAAGAGTGCATTATGTTTATGTACGTATCAAATATGAATGCATCTGTTGTTTTGCGACATGCTACACTTTGCTTGCGTGCTTTAGGTCATCTCTAATGTTTGCATTAAGTGTATATTTTGCACTAAAATAGTGCAAAAACTATCAAAAATAGTCTCCAATGTTAGTACTAAACACCACACTATTTTAGTGCAATGGATAGTAAACACACAAAATGCACTAAATATAGTGCACTAGCTTAGAAGACTCGTTGACACCGGGTAATTTTTTAAAGAAATAGAGAAATGAGATGATAAGAAAAGTAATAACGTAAATTTCTTCCATTTAAAATATGAAACAAAGAATGAGACAATGCGTCCATTATAAGATAAGAAATTGCTTATGTTACAATTACACTAACAAACGTCCAAGCTTGGGGTCTCCAAAATTTATTGTGTTGAGTAGCAAAAGATGTGTGTGAGCGCCCGTCGATTTACAACCATGGCGTTGGCGAATCTAAAATAGATTGACTCGAACATAAAATGATGTATGTGAGCGCCTATCGATTCAAAACTTAATCCTTGCGATGATGATAGACCTTCAAGTACTTCTCTACTTATAAACTTTTTCCTATGTATATGATAGATTTTTAATCTTTTATTGGTTTAATTGGTGTGGAATTGTGAGATGATCATATGACACAAATTTTAAGTTATGCGATGCATTTAATTAGTATCTTATGTAGGATATGAACAGTATAATCAAGTTCATGTTTGCCAAATTATTGTAAATGTGAATGGAATAGTAAGGAAACAACTAATAAAATATTAATGCACCAAGAAATGTAAACTTGTTACGTTAACATTCGAAATCAACAATTTAGCAACTTGAAGCAAAAATTTGTTTAAGTTTAGAAGAGTATTTTTTTTTTTTTCTGAATTAAGATCGAATTTAATACATCTGATTTGATGCTTACTTCACATGTAGGATACAAATCTAAAGACACCTCATTTGTGCAATAAGTTTAGTATAATCATCATGTATTAGATCTATAGAATATGCAACTACGATGATAAGCCTTTGTTTACAAAATAGAAGAGTTTAGAAGTAACTTACATCTACATCAGTAAACTACATACAAACAAACATCAGTAAACTACATGTTAAGGCAACTTACTGTTACAAAACATAAACTGAATTGGGTCACTTCATCTCGTTTCTGTTATAACATGATCCAAACACTCTTTATTTGTGCAGCAACAAAAGCAATCTCTTTCTTGGAAAACTTAAAATTAGCAAATCAACCTTATGCACTCTTCAAGACCAGCAAATAATGTGAGACAAACCTAAAACAATTCATGTAGTTAAAAGATATGAGTAACGGATAAATGGCCACTGATTAAACAATTCATGTAGTTAAAGATTTCAGTTGTCGATGCACCAACTGAAACAACCAACTGAACCATCCCATTGAACCCACCCCCTGAACTATATCAGTTTTCGATGCACCAACTGAACCAACCCACTGAACCCACCCCCTGAACCATGCCCCCTGAACAATGACCCTGAACCAAGCCCCTGAACCAACCCACTGAAACCACCCCCTGAACCAACGCATTGTAACATAAAAGACTTACTTCGCTAATGCAAGAGATAAAGTCTGATTGTCGGGAGATAACACGCAAATAAATACGAACGTAGAAAAGTATAAAAAAGAAGTAATTGCAAACAACCTTTTATTAGTCGCACTTATAAAAAAGCGCATAACCAAAAAAGTAGAAAACATAGGTTAAGAACTTTATTTTATTTTTGTTAAAAATTGAAATTATTTCAGGTCTATCAAACAACGCCAAAAACAAAAAAATCATACCTTTTCATCTTCCGCAAGTCATATTCCATGTATTTTATATGACTCATCGACTCAGCAAGAGGGAACGTGTGAGCCAAGTGGAGCAATAATTCCTGTTATTTCTCGATTGAGGTTTCGAAAGTAACATGAGTGTGTGTCAACTTTTACCACACTCTAATTTAAGCTTCATATAAGCATAAACGATAAAAGACGTGTGATGGAAAAGACTAACATAGGTGTGCTCATATACACTAAGTGAGCGCTATTTCCAATCAGGGTTATAAGGCACAAGATGGAACACTCTATATCTAAACTCATAGACTCATTCGAATTCCATTACACCCTATATCTAAACTCATAGTGATAGTGATTCAAGACTCCAAACTAAATGCACCTGTTGTTTATGTACGTATCAAATATGAATGCATCTATTGTTTTGCGACATGCTACACTTTGCTTGCGTGCTTTAGGTCATCTCTAATGTTTGCATTAAGTGTATATTTTGCACTAAAATAGTGCAAAAACTATCAAAAATAGTCTCCAATGTTAGTACTAAACACCACACTATTTTAGTGCAATGGATAGTAAACACACAAAATGCACTAAATATAGTGCATTACTATTCATTGCACTAAACACTATTCATTATATTAAAACCCTCTTATTTTTACTAATCCTTTGATATTTAATATAAAACATAAAAACTAGTTTATATAAAAAACCATAACAATCACCTCCCCATTCCATTTACTAATCACCTGATCCAAATAATCCCAAAGCATTTTCTTTTCAGATAATTCTTGAGGAGCATACACCAAAATCATCAAAAGATTAACACCATTACAAACCCAAGTCCCTCTAATCATAACAAAATAATCAGAAATCGTCTTGTTAATTTTCTTGAACGACAACTTCTCCCACACACATAAAATACCACCCGAATTGCCAACCGCAGGACTATACACATGATCAAAAGCGAAATTACCCCAACAACATTTAACATCGAACAATGAAATAGACTCCATCTTGGTCTCTTGTAAGGTAAGAAAATTCACCTTATGAGAAATACAAATCTCCTTAACCCAATCTTTTTTGGCCTTGGGGTTTAGGCCTTGAACATTAAGAGAAACCATATTCATCTATAGACCTCTTCTACTCCTTGAATTTCTATTATTTCTTCAATATTTTTCATACATCCTTCCATATTGTATCCCATCGTATTACCCACCTTGATCAATTCCTCCATTACAGTCAATAACGAGCCCCCGGTCCTCTTGATGTTCACCTTTTTACAAGTCCTTGATCCAACCGATGTCAAGTCCCCTTTTTCACCTCCAACAACACTGAATTCGTTTGTTCCCATAGTCTTCTTTTCAAAATCCGATTCTGTATCATCACGGGGTGTAAATCCAGGAGGATACTGAATACTCTCTGTATCATTTTACTTCACCTTATTCTCCTCCACATTCTTCTTTTTATTCAATAACGAATATAGATTAAAAGGATCATCAGAATTGTTTTCATTAAAGTCTTATTATTATTATTATTATTATTATTATTATTATTATTATTATTATTATTATTATTATTATTATTATTATTATTATTTATTTATTTATTTATTTATTTATACTTTTTATTTTGCAGATTGAAATTTTGGTGGTAAAATAATGACCACATGAGTACTTGGCACAATTATCCAGCCGATCCCAAACTCATGTTTTGGATGCTTGTTGGATTTATTTTTATTTGACAAAAATTGTAATCAACATTTTGATGGACATTGTGTTTTTTTTACACCAAGTTGCTATTTTTGACGAGTGCATTATGTTTATGTACGTATCAAATATGAATGCATCTGTTGTTTTGCGACATGCTATACTTTGCTTGCGTGCTTTTAGGTCATCTCCAATGTTTGCGTTAAGTGTATATTTTGCACTAAAATAGTGCAAAAACTATCAAAAATAGTCTCCAATGTTAGTACTAAACACCACACTATTTTAGAACAATGGATAGTAAACACACAAAATGTACTATAAGGATCCAGTGAGAAAAAACTTTATAATGAGAAGGATGAGAATAACTATAACGACATATTTGAGATGCGTCGACATAAATTAGATGCATATCTATTTATTTAGATGCATCCTAATTAGTTTTGAAAGTGATTTTGAAGTGAAAACGATGTAAAGTAGTACTTGCAATAAATATAACACGCAAAGGACGAAAAATACATAGGATTTGCCTAACTTGCTAAAATGCATCTAATATATGTATATGCATCTAATTTTTAGCTAGAAAATATATTAGGGTGCATCTAAAATATTAAGGATGTATATAATTTAAGTCGATGTATCTCTAATGTGTGATTATAGTTATTTCTCATCCTTCTCATTTTAAGATTTCTTCTCATTTGATCCAAAGTCCTAATTATAGTGCATTACTATTCATTGCACTAAACACTATTCATTATATTAAAACCCTCTTATTTTTACTAATCCTTTGATATTTAATATAAAACATAAAAACTAGTTTATATAAAAAAAAATATATTTTTGTAAGTTTCACATTAATATCATCAAAATGAGCTCAATATTGATATAGAGCACTTAATTTATTTTTCATACTTATTGCACTATCATATATTTTTTAGATTTTAAAGTACAATTAGTGCAAATATATAGTGTAAACGTTGAAACACATTTTATTTGGTGCAAGCATATTCTAATATGATACCTTTTTGCACTATTTTAGTATATATATTTGATGCCAACATTGGAAATGTTCTTAAAAACTTTTTATCGCTATTTTGGCTATGTTTGGCACAAAGCTTTTTGGAGCTTTTTGGGGCAACGAGCGGTGAGCAGTGAGCTTTTTGGTTTTTAGTGTTCGTTTGGCATAAGAGCTGTGAGATTTGCTATTTTTTAGGAAAGCTCATTTTTTCAATGCTTCTTTATGAAGCTGTGAGCGATGAGCAGTGAGCTGTGGCTACTGCTCACAGCTCACCGCTACTACTCACTGCTCACAGCTACTTTTGCCAAACATAGCCTTTATGTTTTCATTTATGCTTAAAACTTAGTAAATAAATCTAGTAAATCTATTAACCGTCTTACCGTAGGCTTTGATTAGGGAAGTGATTTGCACACTCCTCTTTTTAATTTGCACACTCACCGTACAAGTTATTAAGGTTGGATGTAAATATAGTACAACTGTCTCATGCGGTATTTGGAATGTCTATTAAAAAAAAGAAAAGAAAAGAAAAAAAAATGTGCAAATCAATTCCCGTTTAATTAATAGATATGCATTTTATTGTGTAAAAACTAACTTTTATAGTCAAGGCTAAAATGGATATGCTCACTGAAATAAAAGTACTGTCATAAAAATAATAGTAAAACATTATTTAAATTTAAACTCAAAGATAAATAAAATGAAACACCATACATATGCTATTATTTGTGAAAACCACGTAAATAATAGATATTTTTATAAAAACAATAAGTCGGTAAAAAAAAACTCGTCGTTTATGTTCCTCACCTTGCAATGTGTTAGATAATAAAGGTCCGCACGCCTTTGGGTTTGGCCCTTTTAGTTGTCAGAATTTGGTTAGATTTTTTTTTGATATAAGAATTAGGTTAGATTTGTATTCTATTTAATATCTTGTAATTTGAAATAATAATAATAATAATAATAATAATAATAATAATAATAATAATAATAATAATAATAATAATAATAATAATAATAAAAGGTAAAGGAAAGAAAGTTTCTTTGTTCAAAATTGTTTATTGTTTTCGTTTATGTGTCACCATCTGATTTAGTTCCACTAAAGAGATTAGTTGTATGCTGCTTCTTTTTTTTGCCGTCGGTTGAATTGGTTCATCACGTGGTATGTTGAGATTTGATTAATCAAGTAAGTTGTTTGATGTAATTAGCAAAAGAACTTTACCTGCTAAAGGTTTATTTGGATAATAAATGTTAGTGGATCGGTTGTTTATAAATTGAATTGGTGGATCCAGTAGACTAAGGTATATGGTATATAAAATACGAGAATGGTGCTGGCCGGCCTGTCGTTGTATTTCTTTTTTGATGTTTTCTATCAAAGGTATTTTAAAACTAATGTACGGCCGAATGTAAAAAATAACTTGTTACACAAGGAAATAATAACTTTATACGACTGAACGTAAAAACACTATCTGTTACACAGCCCACTGATCCTAAGCGAATGCCTTTACTCCTTTAGCTGAAATGACGGCACCACTTCAGTTGGTGGCGTCGTTTCACGCTGTTGATCATTGCACAATATTTTCAACCTTATGGAATACTTCGGCTTCATAAATATGCTGAACAAACCAAGGTTATAAGGACAACAGCACTTCAACTTTATTGTCTTGTAGTTGTTTCATACATAGAATCTTCTATATGGAACCTCAATTTGCAGCCTAAAACCTGAAACTGAAAAAAAACGAAGCAATCAGTTACCATGTCAAATTTCATTTAAAGAACATATTTCTAGTATAAACTATAAACATTGCGTTGAAAGTTTGCATATCTAATATAACATACCTCCCATCTCGATGGATTGTACTATGCTCAATCCTTAGTATGCATCATGCCAACATCCATATCAAGGTACACTGCCGAACTTCATTTTCTAAAAGTAAATGGGGGGAAAATGGGTGGGTTAGACAAAGTATGGACTGGAAAGAAAGGTACCCGAGAACTCTTGATTACTCTGCCATAGTTTTATGGGTGTTGAAAACTACAGATCTAGCAGCTGCAGCCATAGCTGCAAAATCAGCAGTCGTCGAAGGAACAGGTGTTCGTGCTGCAAGTACTCGTGGAGCTATAGCTTTAGGTGCCACGGTGGCAGCAGCTGGACTAACCGTAGTTGCAGTTGGTGCAGCCGTTGCTGGAGGTGTCGCTGCTAATAAAGGAGCTGGAAAAGACGCTCCCGCTGCAAAATTATGAGACCAATATCAAAACTAAAATCAACATATGCAAAAGGCAAATAGTATAAATGCCACAAACCTTAAATTCTTAAAAATATAAATTGGACAAATAGGATTTTCAATTAACTAATAAGAGAGCTTAATTGCACAATCGAGCCTTTCTTGTTAGCTAATAAAAGTCAAAATTGAATGAGTTTGGTCAAACTTTTAAAAAATTTTGTGGAGAAAAAAAATATAGAAATACGCATGGCCTTGGGAGCTCCTTTTTTTCGGACTTAAGTGGAAATAAATGTTATATATTGATTGGTTAATAGAATTTACAATCAAACCTTAAATTCTTAAAAGAGGCTGATCTTAAATCTAATTTTATGGACTTACTTGTAAAATCGTCAATTTTCATGATTTTTAAAAATAATTATATTTAAAAAAAAACCCATATACTAAAAAGAATTATAAACAACAACAACTATTATTATTATTATTATTATTATTATTATTATTATTATTATTATTATTATTATTATTATTATTATTAATATTATTAAATTGATCGTAATTTGGGGTGATCACGGTCCAAAAACCGGACCGAAGACCGAGTTAGGGAAAAACCATAGACCGAGACCGGACCGAATGTGGTTGGTCCGGTTCGGTCAGGTCGGTCTTTGGTCGGTCCGGTCCAATTAGGCAAGATTTTGGCAAGTTTTTCGATTTTTTAGTCGGTCCGAACCGGACCGGACCGGACCGACCGGACCGAAGACCGAATTAATGAAAAATCCCAGACCGATACCGGACCGTTGGTCCTTCGGTCGGTCCGGTTTTCTGTCGGTCCGGTCGGTTTTGTCAGTCGGTCCGGTCCAAACGGTCGGAATGCTCACCCTTAATCGTAATATTTTAAACACAATCAACGTACGCCTACATGTTATTAAATATAGCATATATAAAAGTGTTATATTCAATGAATTTAAATTAGGTTAAAATAAAATTAAACTATTCAAATAATATGGATTATTAAACAAAATTGATTATATTTTCAGATCTGAGCAAATATAGTTGAGATATTATTATTAGTTATAGTAATTGTACGAACCTAATCCGCCTTAAATAATCCGTGTGTACACGGATTAAAATTTTGAATACGCATGACGATAAATAATTTAATTTTAACACCAAAAATCTGTAAATACACGGGATTATGAGTAATTAAATGAAAGCAATAGTTAAATATAATTATTAATTGTACTTATAGTCTGAACCACTTGCATGTAATATAACAATTACAAAATATTAAATACTTATAACTAGTTGTATAATATAATGTATTTAAATAACTAGTTGAAATTTAATATTGTGTGTAGGAGTAAGATATTACTAGTGAAAAACATAAAATTAATAGTAATAAATAATAATTTATTTGTAAACTAATATTAAAAAAATTGCATAGGCGGTTTGTTATGATGTGATTGATGTATAGAAGATCACCATACAAGTATGTTGTTAAAATGAGCCATTTTAGAACTTAAGATCTTAATAAGACAAGTGTAATTATTGGAAACTATCTCTAGATATATAAAATGCTAAACTTATTGGCACATGATTTTATTTTATTTATTTATTTACTTTTTTTTAACCATGTCATCAGGGATGAATATCTTTTGGAAGAGTGTGGTATATATCTTTTAAGACTAACTGAAATAACACAAAAATATTTTTAGACTAAACGAAAAAAGTAACACTTTTCAATGGTTAAGTCTGAAAGTACTAAGGCTGCTTATGATACATGAGGAGTGGGAATGGAATAGTGCAATCATAGGAGCGTTGTATGAGTCCCAAAGTATCTATGTTATAACACTGCCTGCTTAAAGGAGTGTTTGGGATAAGCTTCATCCCTATGGCAGTGTTTGTGCAGGCCACTACAGTGATACAATACCTTGTACCTTGGAGTTTCTCTGGTATGACTGTACCTTGCTAGTACCCATATACTCCTAATTTGGCCTTGGGAGGAAATTGGTGAATATATGGTGAAAAGAAGGAGGTCTAATTCGGACAAATGTACCATAATGAAGGGTTGTTCACTGTGGAGGGTAAGTGGCTTTGGTGGGTGGTGTATGATGAGTGGAATAGATAGGTGATATGTGTTAAATCACATATCCTTTATTCACCATTTTAAGACCAAAAACGACCAAAAATTAACAAAAAGGCCAAAGATATGTTGTTTTTGTGTTTTTGAATGTGCAGGGATGGATAATGCAAAATTGGACAAAACCGAGTCAAAAACGACAACACGAGCACGGGATTTGGAACGAGTGTCAAAAGCCGGAGCCGGGGAAGCAATTTTTAGAAATTCATCATAGATATGCTTTAATGGTCGAAGTCAACCTCGGAAAATCATCATTTAACAAATTCAGTCCTTGGAAAATCAGAAGTTACAACTCTAGTCCTTGAACCTTAAAAGTAATTTATACTAAATCCTAACCTTTCCAATAAACCAAATCTGGTCCAAAACAATAAACCCATTAACAAAACCCTTTTATCCTCACAACCCCAGCCCAATCTCACACACAATAAACCAAAAGCCCAAACTAAAACACATCACCAACCCATAACCCAACCACTTAACCCGGTTCAAAAACCAAAATAATAAATAAAAAAACAAACGCGCCTATTTTTTCCCCAATTCCCTTTTTCCCAAATAACCCCAGCTTATACATGAACCCTAAATCACAATCAGCTTCAATTACCCATTCCCACTTAGAATTATCCTCGTATTAAGGGCATGCTAGTCAATTCACCAATCACTGACACACTCTGACAAGAGGAATGACACGTGGGAGCTGTTAATTGGTTTGAACGCGTCACAAGATGGAATGCAAGCTTCTGATTGGCCAAAGGACGTGTAAAGGGATCTAATGGGAATATTCAGTGGAGATGCCACTTCCAGAGGCTTCCAATGACGCTCCTCCCCTCAGCTCATTAGCTATTTAAGCTCCTTCACACCCACGAATTGGGTTGGTTAGATAGTTAGTTAGTCATTTAGGAGTAGGTTAGTTTTAGTAGAATTTAGCAAAGTTACTCTGCCAAAATTGTAACTCAGTTCTTATCATTCAGTAATCTCTCTTGTAATTTTACGTTTAGCTAATAAAATTTAGTATAAATTTCCTTTTAATCTTCAATTTCTTGTTACTCAAAATCTGTTTTAGTTTATGATTACTCATATAAGCTGTTTAGCTTTTCAAATAAGCTTCCTCTGAACTCATTTTAATTTTCATATTTTCACCTTTCATTTTTATGTCCATTATAAAAATATGTTAAAGTTCATTGAAATCAGTTAGAAAGTAGCTCAGATTAGTTCTAAAAGCTCAGTAGTGTGGTTAAAAGTCATTCAAAAGAAGTTTCTCAGTAGCATCTAATTGGTCAACAAGTCAGCAGAGATGGATTTGGTTAGACATGGGTAATTCAGAATTTGTATATGGTTGCAGAGGTGTAGTTTGAGCCTGTCTTAAAGATAGGCCTCGGTTTGTTTCGGTTGTCCACTCTATTTCAGTTAGAGTACTGATTCGTATGTCCTTGTTTCCATTCTCAACTTTCTTATTGTATTCTATGAGATTTTAGCTTAGATCTGTGAAATGTTAGTTGTTACTGTTTCATTGATACTTTTTGATGTTATGCTAGTAGTTATTGTGCTAACTGAAATGTGTTTGATCATCCGTGTGACTATTGAGTTGAACCTGTTCTTAATTCTGCTTTAGTATTGGTAACTCAGTGATACTGTTCTATAGTTGTTAATTGTTGCTGATTGTTGTTGGTTTGATCTTTAGTGTGTAACTTGATCTTAGTTTGATAATTAGATGATAGTTAAAAGCTCTATGTTTAATATGTATGAGTAGTGTAATTCAGTCATTACAGGGGTGTTTGGATCTCTTTGTTATTGGCTGTTGTTGATGTTCTTTTGCTGTCTTCTTTGCATGAACAGATTACAGTAGGATAGAAGTAGTTAGTTTAGCAATCCATTTGGTCATTACAACGTTAAAAGTCAAAAATAGCTTAGATCCTCATTTCTGTGTGCCTTTGTGTGTTAACTGCTGATATGATCTTGCATCTGGGTAGAATGTAGCTACATTTAGGTGAATCAAGCTTTAGTTAAACTCAATATAACATATAGATTAAGCTAGGATCAATGGAAGTTCATTTTAGTCAAAACAATAGTGCAATCTAAAAGTCAGCATACACTGACTTGGTGCAGTCACACATGGTTTTTCATTGTTGAACATTGCGTCAATTAGAGTTCAATTGGTGGTTTAGATTTAGGGCTTTTAGAGTTTTTGAGTTCTCAGCCATGTAGTTAATATTTTGCCCCATTAATATTTCACTTTTACAACTTATTGAGTGCTTATTTTAGTATGCAAAGTAGGCACATAGATCATGCCTTGCTGATTTTTCACTACGACTGCATATATGCTTTGTGACTTGAGATCTGAGTTTAGTTGTGCATTATGAGTTTATTTGAGCTTGTTGAAGAGTATTTCATTGTTCTTGAACTTTTTGTTTGACCTGAATCTCTTTAGCTTATTCTTAGTACTTTTTGTTAACTGCTTATTGCTCATTTGCTGAGTTTCTGTGTTACTATTGGTCTAATTTTTGTTTCAATTAGCTTACTTGAGTGTAAAACACCTGTAGTAGTAGTTTCATACAGTTTCGTTGCAAGTGCTTATTTATAAGCACTTGTAATAAGCTGTTAATAAGCCAAAAATCACTTTTCTGCTTATTTTTCATAGATTTCAAATATTATTTTTGAATTTTCATAAAAATTTCAGAATTTTTCTCATTCATTTACTATTTCTTTTTATTTTTAAATAGTTTTTAGAATTCTAAATCATTTTTAATTACAAAATAAATCACAAAAAGACAAAAATATTTTCTGAATTTATTTTTAATTTTCATTTTCAGTTTAATAAGATTTTTAGAAAATAATTTTGTAGAGTAAATTTTTCATTTTAAAATTAGTTTGATTTTCTTTTATTAAATAAAAATACAAAAATAGTTTTTAATTCATAATAAATAAATAAAAAGCCAAAATAATATTTTTCTTTTTCCTAAAATTTTCTTTTATCATTTTAAAGTTTTAAAAATTACTTTTGAACCCGTATGTTTAGTCTAGCTTAAAATTCGCATTTTAATTTGTTACGTAGACGTTTTATTAGTTCGCGTTTATGTTTATGACGTTTGTGCTTTACATACTTGTATATACTGCATCTCTAGTTTACTTTCATTGTTAATTCATGTCATTAGTAGCTTAATTCACAAATCCAAAATCTATTTTACAATTCACTTCACACGAGCACATTCTTATTCGTCAAACTCGCCGTCAACCTTCGTTGGGACACGACCCGAGGAATATTCTCACGAATATTCCTTTGGAATAAACGTACTACCAGTAGTCAATATATAAACAGCCACCAATAGCAATCTAAATAGTAGTACATGGATAAAAAAAAAACCACCAATAGTCAGTATATAAACAGCCACCGATAGCAATCTAAATTACTCTTTCCTCAAAACTTATTATTTTAAGAAAAATATATATATACATTATACTCTCGTATGCCAAATGTCCTTATCCATATCCATATGCACAAAGAAAGTATCCACTCAAAATAAAGAAATTAGGTGATGTTGGTTTGTGGGCAATTGGACCTTCTTGTTGTTTTAGGAGAGAACAAAAGATAGGTGGTTCCAAGATTCCACCAAATCAAAAATGCAATATCATTTTCACCACAATATCTTTTAAAAGCATGCAGAAAAATATGCAAGCAAAATCAAATTTTATGTTCTCCATCTTTTATAGAGGAAACAAGTAAGAAGGCGCCCGCTGCAAGGAGTTTTCGAGAAATTTTTGCGATAATCATTTAAGAACAATGTTTGGGCGGTGCTTCTCGTTGTGAGATTGTGGTATGTTTTTTTGCTGATACGTGTTGTATTTGTTTGGAATAAATGTTGCGTCAAGCTATATTTGTAGTTGTCGTATTTTGTCGGGCACGAGTGTGTTGCGGCGGGGCTAATTTTGGCGTTTTATAGTTTTAAAAAAATTTTACGATAATTTTTAAAGTTATTTGATAGGTTAAGGGTGCATTTTGAAAATTCTTTTATTTAAAACATATACATATATTAAACTTCAACATTTTTTATAAAACCATACGTACATCAAAAGCATATCAATATTGGCTTGTTTTGTACGTTATCGAAAGGCCTTTCCGAGCTTTACATACTTGTATATACTGCATCTCTAGTTTACTTTTATTGTTAATTCATGTCATTCGTAGCTTAATTCACAAATCCAAAATCTATTTTACAATTCACTTCACACGAGCACATTCTTATTCGTCAAACTCGCCGTCAACCTTCGTTGGGACACGACCCGAGGAATATTCTCACGAATATTCCTTTGGAATAAACGTACTACAAAATACTCACATCAATTATGGTGCCGCTGGCGGGGAAGGCTTGAAACGAATTTGACGTTTACGTTTGTTGTTTTGTGATTTGAAGAACCTTCTCCCGGGAAGTTATCGTTTTTTAAAGATAAAAATAAAAATAAATAAAGAAAAAGGGAATACTTGTCACCAAGTATTCAACAAACTCCAAAAATATAATAAACATCCTCGGTCTTCCGTTGAAGGAGGGCGGTTGTAAACCAAATAAGTTTTCACAACAAAAGATAATCGTGAAATCAATTGTTACCTGATTAGCCCATATAGCGAAACGGTTTCAGTTGACGTAACGGTTAACAAAAAGATAATAAAAACCAAAGAAAAAAATATATATAAAGAAAAAGACAAAAAGATTTTGATTTTAAGTTTTCTTTGTTAAAAAACCAAAAAAGATTTTCTTTTTCAATTTGATTTTTGATTTTATGTTTGATTCTTGTTTTTAAAATACCAAAAATATTCTTCTTATCCTCTAAATTTTGATTCTTTTTCTCAAACCCTCTTATGTTTAATTCTTATGGATCCGTTTTGTTTTAAGTGTGGAGAACCGTTCTTTCAAGGTTCTTGTGTTTGGTCTACGTGCGAACAATGTGGTAGTGATATTCATGACGGCGTTTGTTTGAATTGTAATTCTCCCGAATATGTTCAAAAATCGTTTAACAATTTTTCAAACGTTCCCGATTATTATCCGACACCACCACCACCTTCGTTCACTTGTTTTAGTTGTGGAAACCCATCCGATGAAGGATCACCGTGCGGACACTGTTTTTGTAATCAATGTGGATACTCGAATTGTATATGTTACATCCCGAATGCTGCAACGTCTTATGCTTGTGATACGAGTTTTGGTAATTATCCTCAAAACAATTTCAATCATCCTTTTCAAAACTCGTATGAGCAAGTACCGTATTACAATGGTGATTCTTTTCAAAGTTCGTCAAATTTTCAAATTTCGGATGAAGTTATGGAGGAACTGAAATCCTTTGGTGAGATGCTACAAAAGTTTACGGATAATCATTTTACTCATACTCCCGATCCTCACGAGAAGTCTATTGCAGAATTACTTGCTGAAGAGAGAGCGTCTAATCCTTTTAAGAATTTTATTACTACGATTACGACGATGATGAGAAAATTACGATTGTTCTTAATCCTCACAAAGATTCCGTTTTTCCTCCCGTAGAACCCGAGGACTCTCTAACAATGGGGGATGAGCCTCTTAACACTACTCCGGCAACGGAATCTGACTTATTCAATGAGTCTAGTGTTGAGAACCTCGTCCCAATCCCAAGTGAGTCCGGGGAAAATTCTAACGGTGAAGTTGTTCAAAATACTCCTCTTGATATATCCGAAGATAATCCCGACTCTTCCCATCCTTCTCTCACATCGTTTGAGGGAAGTGATTCCGTTTTGGATGAGGTCGATACTTTTCTTGCTAATACTGATTCTTTTCCGATTAATATCGATGATACTTATTTTGATCCAGAGGGGGATATTCTTTTCCTTGAAAGGTTACTGAATGAAGACTCGTCATCTTCCCCCCTTCAAATGAGTAATGAAGTTTTTGATGAATCTGATGATGATACACTTCCGGATGAGGATGTTCCATACGAAAACACCACCATTCATTTGAACCATCTCGTTGAACCAAATGATATTCTGATTGATGATAATCCCGTCATTGAGAATGATGATGCTGAAAGTTATTCCGATTCTCACAATGAGTATACTACGAGTGATACAGACTCTTGTGGAGATATCGATGATGTTGAGGAATCGCATTCCGATTATGAGTTTGAAGAGATGAAGGATTTTGAACTTGATGACGATGAGATCGAAGATGATTTATTCCGTGAAAAGTTATCCAATATCTATCTTCTTATTTCAAAGATCGAAGCTTTAAAAAATCAAACTCCGTCTTCTGATTCTATGATTCCCTCTTCATTTCCTATCCCCGTTATGGATAGTGACTTTTTACCCAAGCTTGAAATTTTTCGATTTGAAGAGACGAGTAGTGGCAGTCCCATTATTCATGCTGATTTCTCTCTTCCGGATTACGAGTGTTTTCATTTCGAGATTAATTCTTTACCTATTTCCGATAATCCGTCACGTGACCCTCTTTTAGAGGATGTCGATCGATTTCTTGCTTCGGATGACTCGATACCACCGGGTATTGAGAATGACGAGAATGATGTGCTTATTAATGATGATGACTTGATTCCCGAATCCAACTCATTTCTTTTTGATCTTCCATTTCCTCGTCCGCCCGCGAAACCACCGGATGTAGATTTTGAGTTTGGTACGAATGAAGTTACTTTTGGAGTGGTGGAAAATACATAAGAATGGGATAAGAAACAGAGCCGAGATATGGAATAGAAGCGTGCAGAACAAGTCATGTCTGCAATCAAGGGTGGGTGGGCGATGGGTTAAGAATTCCCTAAGACCAACGATCCGTCCATAGACACAAAAGAATCTCGCCACGATCAAAATCCGCACCCGACC
>LBNU01027187.1:72464-124601 GCA_014162995.1 Artemisia annua | reverse complement strand
TCTTTATTAATCAGAGTATTAGAAACAAAAGGATAATAATAACAATGTATCGCTAAGAGTTTTCCAGGAAACTCAGCTCAGTTTGAACTAGGGGCATTGGAGTGTTGCAAGACGCCGACCAATGTCATTTTACTGTTAATGTTTAACTAAGTGGGAGCTGTTAAATTATAGTTAAATATTTAACGAGTAAATGTCTAGAATCTAACACGAGACCTCGGGATTGCACACAATACAAACGAGAATAAAAGTATAAATAATAAATATTAAATGTTATGTTTATTTATTATTTTGAACACTTAACGGGACTTAACGGTCGTTAATTATTAAATGTAAGAACTAAGCGTCGTTAGGAAGAAAAGGAAGGACTAGAGTGTAACTTGGAACACAAGGAAAATTCTAGAACCCCCTTGGGGACTAGTTTCGGCCGACCCACCTCCATAAGGAGGTTAGGGTTGTTTGCTTGGTGACCAAGTTTTGCTAGCCTATATAAACAAAGGCCTTGAGATGGGATTCTCATTCTTTTGTACACACAAGTTATCCCTAACTTTCCTTCTCTCTTTTCTTCCTCTTGGCCGATCGATTTAACCTCCCAAAGGGTTAAGTGGGTCGAAATTTTCATATAGAAAATTTAGTGTTCTTGTTTCTTGCAAAACCTTTTATTCAATTGAGTTTGTGTGTACAAGAACGAGGTAATTACTCACTATAGTAATTATCAAGAGATCGAATAACAAAAAGGTAAGGGGCTATTCATTGATCTATATAAACCCTAATTAGGGTTCATCACTTGTTCATCCCCAATTAAGAATTGCTTGAGGTACGTTTTCAATTTATGTTTTAGTTAACTTTTACTTGTTATACTTGATCATTTGCTTTCGCTATTATGTGCTACTTTGTATTAGTAATTTATTATGATACTCATGGTACTTAACTTCTAACAGTAATTACTCAAACAAATTGGCGCCATCCGTGGTTTTTCCAAGTGCCATTTAAATATCTACAACACCACGTCATTTTACCAAACGTTTAGACTTTAGATTATATATACGTTCTATATTGTCAAATTTAGGATAATAAGATGAATGTTAAGTTAAACCTACCCCGTTACTAAATCAACCACTGTAATAAACATGCAATTTGGACAAAAGAAAATGTCATATAACAACTATTTTGGTTTTAAATTTATATCCATTCAAAGTCACGTTAACAAAGTAGTTTGCCATAACAAATCTCACGACTTTTACAATATATAATCATATGATTCATTTCACAATAGCAGTAAAAGAAATTTAATATTGTCATTGGTTGAAAATTATATCAACTTTGGTTACACTTTACCTCAAATGCTTAAATGGGTAAACAAAACACATAAGTGCCTTCGAAAAGTATTGTGTTGTTGTAACCTAAGTTTAGGAGTATTTTCTAAGCTTATATTTTGGGATTATGCTTATCACTGGCTTATAGTTCATAAGTTATATGCTCATAAGCTCTTGTTTAAGTTTTGGTTGGAGGTAAATTGAAGATATCAATCAACATCTAAAATTGTAATTAGTAGATGAGAATATTAATAAAATAAAAAGATCAACGCCCTTTCCGCTTAATCCCCAAATAAGTAAAAAACTATAAACTTATCAAAACTCTCTCATATAAATTGATAAAATCTATCATATAAGTTTAACAAAATTATTGATTAAGTTTATCTTAGTTATATACACTTATAAGCTCGTAAGCTCTTTAAATAAGCTTAAACAAACACCACCTTAATAAAATAGAGTAAATCAAAGAACGGGATAACTTGAGCTATGATTTCACTTAAGCATTCAGTTTATTAGACGAATATCCGCGCAAAACGACGGTGTATTTTGGCAAATAATTATACATGCCAATTTGTGGTTTGGGTGTGGCTTTTAATTCAACAACTACGAGTTCAATTTGTAGTGTTTGCGAGAAAAAAAAGTCTATATATAGTTCATTTAGTGATGATTTTATTATCATTTTCAATCAAAAAAAAATGTATTTTAGGTGTATTATTTTTTAGAAGTTTTTGAGTTTTAAGAGATTTTATCAAAGCTTTATAAGTAGTATTATTTTTTAGAAGTTTTTAAGTTTTAAGAGATTTTATCAAAGCTTTATAAGTAGTACATGGATAAAAAACCACCAGTAGTCAATATATAAACAGCCACCAATAGGCAATCTAAATAGGCCAAAAGTTCTTTATAGAACCAACTTTTACCATAGAACCCATCAAGCAATCTTAGCCACTCATTTTTTTTTATCAAAATAAAAAAATAAACTTCCACCCCTTTTTTAAAACTTAAATATTTCGCAAACCGTAAATCGTCAAGCTACAAAAAAAATACCATCGCGACGAGAATTAAATTATCTTTCTATAGACATGCATTGTTATATACTTTCGACGAACTTTTTTTTCGATGAACTTTATTTTTTTCGCCCAGAAAAATCATATATGATTCGTAAGAATCATATATGATTCGCTTTTAACAAATCATATATGATTCTTACGAATCATATATGATTCGTAAGAATCATATATGATTCGTAAGAATCGAATCATATATGATTTTTTACGAATCATATATGATTTTTACGAATCATATATGATTCTTTCTGGGCGGAAAAAAAAAAAAAAAAAAGTTCGTCGAAAAAAAAAATTCGTCGAAAGTATATAACAATGCATATCTATAGAAAGATCATTTAATTCTCATCGCGATGGTATTTTTTTTGTAGCTTGAAGATTTACCGTTTGCAAGATATGTTGTTTCGAAGAAAAAGGTGGAAAATATAAATGGGTGGCTGTGATTGGTTGATAAGTTCTATGACATGTATGGGTTCTTCATGGATCTCAACTCATCTAAATAGTAGTACATGGATAAAAAAAAAACCACCAATAGTCAATATATAAACAGCCACCAATAGCAATCTAAATTACTCTTTCCTCAAAACTTATTATTTTAAGAAAAATAATATATATACATTATACTCTCGTATGCCAAATGTCCTTATCTGCACAAAGAAAGTATCCACTCAAAATAAAGAAATTAGGTGATGTTGGTTTGTGGGCAATTGGACCTTCTTGTTGTTTTAGGAGAGAACAAAAGATAGGTGGTTCCAAGATTCCACCAAATCAAAAATGCAATATCATTTTCACCACAATATCTTTTAAAAGCATGCAGAAAAATATGCAAGCAAAATCAAATTTTATGTTGTCCATCTTTTATAGAGTAAATGATTTATTTCCAGAAGTAAACTACGAGTACTTTTTAAGAAAATACAAACACTACTGATATTTTTAACTTTGAGTTTACTTCATATTGTACATTCAAGTATTGTTTCCTCATATTTTGTTCCTTTCAAGCAATGTATTTATAGATAATGCTTAAACAAGGTTATAAATAGCATTAGGCGTGGCATAACTACATGGCCAAGCATCACGGCTTAGAAATTCAAAAAATATACAACGCCTCACGTTTATCGCGCCTTTTTACGCCTCATCTTACACCACGCCTAGAGCCGACGCCTTATTCTATTGCGTAACATGGAGGTCACGCCTCGCACCTTAGCGCCGCCTTAACGCACCTTTTAGAACCCTGTCTTTAAACTATGCAACACATTCGAAATAATCCTTTACTACAAGAGATTTGTTTGTCAGTAATAACAAAAAAATGAAGTTGGTTCGGTTTGTTCCGGCTAAAAGGACCAAGAAAATGACAACGTTCCATAAAGGGGGTGGACACTCCTCAGTAGGCTTGTCTTTGGTAGAGCATTCGAACCGGCCTATGTTGACAGTTATCAACATCGCGCAAAAAGTAATAACAAAAAGATATACAAATTATAGAATACAATTCGGAAGAAAAGAACCAGTTAATCTCTCAAATATCTTTCCAGTATCTTTTGCTCAATGTACATCACCTGTATGTTCCAAAATTTAAAACTCATACTTTCAAATAACAAAACGGTTGGTCATCACAAATAATATATATAATATTACTAGTATTTCGATCAAGATCAAATGATTGTTCTAGAATAACTATTTATTACAATTGCTCCTTGTGATGCAGTGGAATCGTGAATAACATATGCAACAGTCAAATATCGTGGTATATTGTTTCAATGGCCAGAATAATGGTAGAAACAATGACAAAAAGACCTTTCTAACCTATTCAACAACGTAGGAGATAGTAACTTGTAACCACGTGAAAATATATATAATCAACCATTGTTCTCATCATGAATCCGTCCATATCAAAGCATCAACCAAACTGCAACAATTATCATAAAACAAATAATCAATATTAAACAGTTAATGATGCCCTACAAGGAACAAAAGAAGATGCAATCCACCTAATGGCGAGTCTTCAAATATGAGTTTGAAAATTATAAAATTCTTTGCAAATACATAAGCATCCGCTACCAAATCTGCTATAAAGATATGTGTAGGGGTGTCAAAAAAGTCGACCCGGATCTAATTAAGCCTTTTCGGGTCGGGTTACTCATGTCAGTTTTTTAATTCAGGTCAACCTAAGTAACCTAAATACTAAATATGGTGGGTTATCGGGTAGAACATGTTTGGCTAACTCGGATTCGGGTCGACACAATTGACCCGAATAAGAGTTTTTTATATTTTTTATGAATTATATATGTACACTTATTGAATTAGGCAACTTTTTCAATCATTCTACTCATATTCAGGCTGACCCGAACCCGAATAGACTAGACCCGACCCGATTGGACCCAAACCCGACTAACCCGAGTTCTTAATAGGGCCGCGCTTGGATATGTTTTTCCAGGCCCAACCCGAGTTTGACCCGACCCGAATTGACCCGAACCCGTCCAGCCCGACCCAACTAACACCCCTAGATATGTGGGTATAACCATATCCATATACTAAATACTCGCTATCCACAAGTGAAATTAGAATTCTCTATACCATTTCCTAGCGCAATTTGGAATATAACTATACTAGGGTTTCTTTAAAATATGAGGTTTTACTTCTTTCATTTTTTATTTTTTTTTATCATTGTTTCATCCAAGGACCTTCCTAGCGTGAACATGGGAACTGAACACATGACCATATGTGCATACCCAGACAAATCATGTTTTTTTTTTAAAGGCTTCAAAATTTTTTTTAAAGGCAGACAAATCATGTTTTACCTTTGATTCAAGAAGAGATTGAAGATGTAATGGCAGATAACACCTAGGCAGCAGCCTGCACAACCATAACAATCATGTTCAAGCATTTATAAAACTAGACGAGTACGCATGTAAAGCAACGGGATTTTATAGCGGCAGATAGTTTTAGTGATAAAAAAAAGTTTATTGGTTATAACCGAAAAATAATAGAAGTTTAAGGATTTGGGGATTAAACATAATGTTTTGAAACCCGGTTCGACCCGGGTGGTTCAACTGGTTGAACCGTTCCGGTTGAAAAATGGGTCACTATACACCGGGTCAACCCGATGGGTAGGGTCAAAAAAACGGTCCCGGGTTAACCCGGTTTTCGATGTGTATTAATAGTTTCCTTTTGAAACATATGTGTTTCCTTTTTATTTTTTCCCACATTTCACTTTCTTGACTTTCACTTTTCACTTTGACCATTTTTGTTTTATAGATAGTATAGATATAGATATAGATATAGATATAGATATAGATATAGATATAGATAGTTTATATAACAGAAGCACATTTTACCTGACAGTAAAGATATCATTAATTTAATTGTTTTACCTTGTCACTCACTGGGGTGAAAAGGGCCTTGACTGTTTCAAAAACTTCTTCAGCAGGTTTTGCAGCATCAATCTGAGAGCAAATATAGTCCATTGTTTAGAAATAACACACATGACACTCCAAAGTCAAACATTGACCTTTTTCTAATAAGGGAGCAATGAATGAAGGATAATGAGAATGAAGGGCTCGTATACTTATTTACCTTTCGGACCTTCCCCTTAGAGTCGTAATATTCGATAACAGGAAGACTAGATTCTAGAAAAACTTTAAAGCGCTTCCTAATTGTGTCAATATTATCGTCTTCTCTCCCCTTCATACGAAACCAAAAATATATATTAGGAAAAGAAAGCAAAAGATACAGAATGCAGGGAAAGCGAGAAGTAAATGATTAGCAGTCACTACAGCAGTCACCAATATTGTGTGAAATGGTTTTAGTGGCTAATGGACGGTCTATGCTGAATTGGTGATTGTTAAACGGGTCAAAACTGTTTTGGTCAATTGCTATATCTAATTTAAATTAAAAATTGTGTTTTTTACAATAATCTAATACTTTTCAAATAAACTAAAGGACCATTTACGCCTTAAGGAAAAAATAATTGGGTGATTTTCAACTAATTTGACTTGATAATCCCAAGTCATTTTCAGCTCACTCTTTTTGATTTTCAGTTGACCTGTTTGACCCGTTATAGATAATAACATAATTCTAATCAAACACATACACAGTAAATGGGTCAAAATTGCAACCTTAAGCTTTATCATGTGAAAATATGTGCTCCCCAACATGTATATGAGGTACTTGTGTAAAAATCTATATATTAGATGAAATGGTTGTACTACATTGGAAGCCAGTGCTTTACAACATGTACGATGATTCCTTGCTGCTAAAAAATAAGTTTTGTGTGGAATAAATGTACCATGTGAAAAGAATGTCTATTTAGAACGTGCACACTGAATGCTTGTTACTAGAAATTTGTGTATTGGCCAGTAAGGCGGAACTTAATAGCTCGTATAACTAACCTGATTGCGACCTAAGAGGCGCTTCTCCATCTCTTCCTCCGGGCAATCAAAGAAAAGAACAAACTCCGGTTCAACATTAGTCTGTAGATCATAAAAGATATATGATGGTTGATACTTTCAATTACAGACAAATGATCCTAATACTAAATTTTATGATTATAGACTTATATACTAGTATAACTTACAACTGCTTCAAAGGCTGCACGATTTTCCTCATTACGCGGGAATCCATCAATAAGAAATTTGTCATTTTCATTTTCTAAAATTGCTCTTTCAAGAAGCTTGATTGTTACTTCTGAAGGAACAATCTTTCCGTCATTGATCATGTTCTGAATCATGGTCCTACACAATATTGTAGAAAAATTTAAAGTTGAGATTATCTGGAAAAAAAAATATATATATCATTTATACACCAATATTGACAATTTTTTTTACTTATCATCGAACAAAGAAGATATCATGAAATCAAAGCCAATTTTTACCCATTTTCAGAGCCAGATTTGGTTTCTGCGCGAAGAAGATCTCCAGCACTGAGATGGGTATACCCGAAGTGCTCTACAATTTTTGCACATTGGGTGCCCTTACCACTGCCTGGACCTCCTGCTCGAGTGAAAGCATATTCAGATCAAAATTCAGAAGTAAAGGATATACATCTTAATTGGGCGATTAAAGCATCTGGTGGAAAATTATATAAAATAATCTAGACAAATGTGATTTATCGTGGAAAATGATCAAAGACATGTCAAAAGGGAGAACCATAAATATAACACTGGTAATGCAGAAAGCAGCTGAAAACATGTATGAGAATAGCTACCACTATGTATTATGTAGTTCTAGACACATAACAAAAATTCTCACCTAAGACAAATACAATCTTTGGATTCTTTTGAGCAAGAGCACTTCCAGGTGCTTCCTACAATCACATAAGCATTTTGGTCACTACTTGTATGTTATCTTTCGGCCATTCATATAATGAGCACAAGTATGACGCTATTTTTTCCGGCACAAAGCTTGGGACGGATCAAAACAAGTGGTTCTTGGTACAGACTGGGCTGGGTTGACCAAAAACACCCTTTTACAATTAAAAAATGAGAATTTTCAACCCGTTTGACCCATCAAACTCACTTGAACCATTTCCATAAAGGTAAATTTGTATTTCAATTTACATGTTTGACCCATCAATGAAAAAAACAACCCAAATCGACCCATTCGTACGTAAATAGGTTTAAACTACTACTTCTACTTGAAAATCATGATTAATATGATATTAAAGATTCTGCAAAACTATACACCATACAAGCACGTATAAATTTTAGACAGATAAAAATAGTTTGAAAGCTGAACAATAATTACCTTGTTTGCAGCTTCAACAACTGTCCCCATGACTTCACACTATCGTTTGATAGCAAATTTCTGCAACCAACCATGAACCTTGTAATTAACATCTTTGTCCAAGCAATAAACAAATATATAATCGGTCAACTTCTCCTAAATGTATATAATTATTAATTGACCTAGTATTCATCCACTGACCCACTAAACAACAGGAAAAGAGTGAGCATGGACGCATGGTCTTTAAATAATGACACATAAGTTTTAGCCCCAAAACAACTACATAATGACAAGAAAAAAGGACAAATGATCCTAAAACGAATCAAATGACAGTAAAAGTCAATGGACGAGCAAATAGGATACGGTAAGGGGATAGTTCTAAAAAGTCTAAAACTTTAATTTCAAGAAAGTGTAAAGAACTTGTTGATAAATCGTATCCCTGCTCTTCTAATAGTAATTCTTATAAACCGATAAAGCTAATGAAAGACCAACGATAGAAAAGAATAAGGTACATCCTAATACACAACCAAATACCAAAAGACATAGAATAATAACGGAAGAATATTTGCCAAAGATGCCAACATCCTTGGGTACGGCAACAAAGACTTTCACTATCAATGGACCAAGAAGGTTACAAACGTTTCTTCAAAATACAATCTTTTAAGAAACCCTACAAGTCTTTCAAATAATATGTAATAAAAAAAACAGGGCCACACTAAAGTAAAAAAATATATATATAATATACACATGTTTCCCCATGTTTCGTGTCACATGGAGCTTCTTGTCACAGGTTACCATTAAGATCCACCGAAATCAAGCATAAAGTCAACATCTTAAACGCAAATAAGTTGAAACTTCAACTATTTGTGCATATAAAGAATATCGTCAAGCCATACATGTTGACTTTGCATAGCAATATCTTTTCTAGAGAACTCCTATGACTAAGTGTGGTTCAAGAAAATCTTTGGATCAATAAATATCACCAAACTTTTTTAACAAATGCGTCAAACTGGCCTAGTTCCAGTGTAAATATATACCTAAAACCACCTCAGAATTCAGGAGTGCAAGTACTTTGATCACAATCAAGCTTAAAATGTAAATCTTAGGATGTTCAGGTATATCAAATAACAACTCCCAAAGATAAGAGCAGAAAATTGACGAGTACCTATAGATGTAACACGTAAATTCATACTTATATCACAAAAGGGTATGTGTAACAATAAACCAATCCACATTCAAACAATACTTAAACAATGTGTCATTTCCAGTCTTCAAGAACCAAATATAACACTGTCACCCTCGTTATTTCTCAGTACAATTACGAAATTTCCAAAGTTTTAACCTTTTCTTCTCCTCTCCAACTAATTAATCTTACTTAAATCTCGAATCGACAATTCCACAATGATAGATACATCCAAGCACACAATTCTAAATCATATATCACATATAATAAAAGAGACTTGCACCAAAGGGCTTGTGCCCCAATGGTATCTCACGTTGTGTGAGAAGCTCCCCAACCAAATGGTTGTGGGTTCAAGTCCTGCTTAGGACATGTGAGACTTGCATAAAAACATCAACCTTAAAAGAAAGCATTTAAATATAGCTAAACCCCATAAATCCATAATACAACATCATATTCCAAACATAATACAACATGTAAATCATATTAATATATCATATCAAAGATCTAAAAGATACTAGTATATATATTATATATGTAGGAATGAAATCATACCGGGAATGAAAGTGAAAGTGAAGCGAAAACTGAAGATCTGAGAGGATTTGTGTTAATCAACTAACGTGTCGATTTGTACTTATGTTTCGGTGTATTTATAGGGTTGGTTACTAGTCGGTCCTGTTCTGTTATGTTGGCTTTACTCCTATTGGTGGTTGTTGATTTGTATAAGGCATGTATTCATTCATTAAATACTGTAATTACTATAAGAAATTAAACCGACTAAACGGCTGAATTTATTTTATTTTTTATTTTATTTTTACTGGAATAAATTGCAAAAATCGTCTATGCGGTTTGACCAAATTGTATGTTCAGTCACTGGCCTTTTAAAATTGCAACGACCGTCCTTATGAGCTAAGGGTGCTCATCGGGCGAAAACCGGACCGGACCGAGACTGAATCCGGCAAAAAACCTAGACCGAGACCGGACCGAATGTGGTCGGTCCGGTCTCGGTCCGGTCTGGTCTCGGTCCGGTCTCAGTCCAAATAGGCTAAATGCCCGGTTTTTAAGCTTGACCGGACCGGACCGAGACCGAAATTATGAAAAACCCTAGACCGAGACCGGACCGAATGTGGTCGGTCCGGTCTCGGTCCGGTCCGGTCGATTTTGTCGATCGGTCCGGTCCATCCGGTCCGTTTGCTCACCCCTATTATGAGCAAGTAAATCTAAATAGGGTGAGCAAAACCGAACTGACCCGACAAAACCGAACCGACCAAACTCGGTTCTAACTCGGTTTTGGTTTTTTCCGAATTTCGATTTCAGGTAGGGTCGGCCAGGTTGGTTCGAGCAAAAAACCGAGAAAAACCGACAAAAACTAAACCGAACCGAACCGAGAAAAACCGAGTAATTTCAGCTTCGGTTTGGGTTTTTTCCGAGTTTCGGGTTTCGGTTTTTTCGAGTCGGGTCGTTTCGGGTCGGTTTTGACCCGATGCTCACCCCTAATATGAGGGACGTTTGGTTCTCAGGCTAAAGTGAAATGACTAAATACCCTCGTCTTCTTCCTCTTTTAAAGTTCAGCTAAACTTCTATTTTTTTTAAACCTAAATTCACCACCATCCTTCATCCCGACAAACCTAAATTCGTCACCATCCAAAACTCAAAAAAAAGTTTATCTATCATTTCATCGACATACACAAACAAATAAAGACACCACTAGATACGTATACAAAAACAAACCTTTCCACCCAAATCCCAATCCCCACCGCCACCTCCTTTGGTTTCTGGCCATTGTCGTCCATTGTATCACGAGAACCACATACACCATCGTTGTTCATTGTATCACTGAATGCCTGAGAGAGTGTGATAATATTATACTAGTTTTTATGGTCATCACTATCACAACTCTTACATTAGCGTCATATTATCATTCAACACACTATCATCATCTTTTACCTTTTATGGTCATCATCAAACAAAAAATATAAAAAATATTCACTTTATACGAACGTACCCTAAAATATATTCCAAACACACTCACAAACAACAATAAAACAAAAATAATAGTGGCACAGACTATCACTAAGTGCAAAAGTGATAAAAAATACAGGTTATGGTAAAGACTGAGATCACTCGCGATGGGTGGTATTAAAGTGATGCTTCATCTCATAAAAACAAGCCTACCAATGCCACAATTAATAATACTTTGTTCATCTTTTCCGGTATTACTCCACCACTTACTAAACATATACTGAATGTGTAATCTCTTTTTGACCCTTAAATGTCACTTAAACATTTCCAACACGCTCTTAATGATACTTTTTTTTAAGTAGGTTCCTCTCATCCCACTATAGGCTGTTGAAGAATCAATTAGTGACAAAACAACAAATTTTTTATATATATCTGATATCTCTTATTCCAACTTTTTGTAAAGGTGTTACTTTCTTTTTGTTTTTAAATCAGGGACAATACGATGACTCATCAATTATTTTATTTGCATGTTAAATATCTTAATTAAACATTGTACTAAAGTATTAAAATAGACGAATTGAATATTTGATGATTATGACTTCTGTTCATTATTCTTAATATTAAAAAATTTCATGGAGTGTGCTTCTGAATGGATTTCCAGTCCTTTGGAATCTTTGAACGATAGCAAATCTTTGATATTTTATACTCCGTATTATGAAAGGATGCAGCATATAAATAAAGGAACATGTTCTCCCGTGTTTGAATAGTAGAAATAATAATTATGAGCTAAAATTTACAAGTAATTGGATTTGAATATATACAAATTTGTTTTATTGCAAAAAAACAAGTTATGGCGATCAAAATGTACGAGTTCAATTCCAACTCCAACTCCAGACTAATAATCACTCACATGTGTTCATTATTGTGAGTGCTAGTTGGGTCTAGACCCTTGAAAGTTAGTTGGCGACCAACTAAAATGCACGGGTTAAGATTTCTTTACGACTTAAACCTTTTGAGGATACATTTTTGTATCGCAGAAAAACAAAGTTTACAATATTGATTTTGATACATGGTACATAAAATCTTAAAGTCAAATTTGCCATACACTCATACAACATATCAACAATTGTACTTAAAATAACCATAATACATCCAATGATCCAAACAAACTTTTAGTTGGGACAGACAACGGTCAGCTTTCTTTGTTTTTTCTTTTATAGAAAAACAAACATAAAAAGCCAAAAAGAAGTGTCAGAAAAGGTCTTAATATATTTCTACATTCCTGTGCTAAACAACTGAAAACTACCAAAACAAGAAACTTAGAACTACAAAACATACTTTAATCATTTTTACTTGTAAAAAAAATGACAAGTCATTTCAAAAGTAGTGTAGTATACATGTTCATCTACCCCCTTGTTACCAGTAAATAACTGTAACATATTAAAAGCAACTGTGTTGATGTCGGTTCAAGAACATCAACAGCACCGGGGCTAAGTTTACCGTTGCATCTCCTTTAACTTCCATCCGTTTTGCATTGTTGATGTAACATAGGTTGAACAAAATAACAGAAAGCATACTAGATGAAAATTTTCCGTGGAGAAGATGCTTCCTTTGTATCCTCGGGCTTTTGAATGTTTAGTCTTTCTGATTGAGATGCCAGCAGCTCATGAACTCGAATTTTTAGCTGGAAAACAGCACAACGAAAACAATAGAAGCTTAAGAAGACCAACGCATGGATAAAATAAGCGTAGTAAGCAAAAAAAAAAGTGTTCTTAAGAGGATGTCAAATAAGATACGTTTGACTCGGATTTTTCTGACAGATCAGAAAGTTAATCTCATGGAAAAAGATTAAAATGGAAACATTATACTTCTACGGACATGATAAAGTTCTAACCTCATCAATCCCAACTTTACTCTTTACTGATACACGAAGGGCTCCATCAGGTCCAAATTTTCGGTATTTTACTAGTTCAGAGTTATCATCTTCAGCATTTTCTGTTACGTAAAGAATAGGTGATTCTTCTTCCAATAGATCACACTTGGAGATGACATCAATCCATAGATGGCTACTGAATCTTTCTTTTATTTCTTGGTAAATTAGAAACTGCATTATTTACAGAGCAAAATATAAGGTATAATACACATAAAAGCGCAGATCCAGAGCTTATTTAAAGAACTCGCCACAATGTAGTACCTGATCTGAAGGAGATGTCCCACACTCTCCAGTTAAATCATGAACGAATAACACGGCAGTAGGTAGATTAGCGAGCACCGCCAATGTTAGCTTTTCTAAATTATTTCTGTCCTCTGCAGATGGAAACACATATTGACCCAATATAAATATAAGTGTTTATATAAATTCAAAAGGGAGGATATTATTCTGATACTCTATTTGTTCAAAAACTTATGTAAATTTCCACTGTTGCTTAACTTTCTTTTTGGTATTACATTCTACCAAAACAGGCACGTTGAGTAAAGGAGCAGAACAGTTAACTTATTAAGTATAGGTCAAAACATATCGGGTTGCGTAGACCCATCATCACTTTTTTTGTGCATACTTCTAGAAATTGAGAAAAAAACTAATAATCAACACTTTTCAAAGTTCAAACATGATTACAAAAAGTATACTGTTAAATTTATCTGAACTTTTTATTGTTTGAAGAATTGAAGAGGTTGTAACTTGTAACCTTAGGCAACTTTCCACCAATTTGATTTGTTCCTTTAGATACAACCCATGATGACCCGTTTCCTATGAATGGTTGAAACTGCCAACCCTCTAGTCATAGTTACATAATAATCAGTAACAGTTTTTTTCAAAGAAAAGGAATTCCCATGTTTTGTCTTTACCGAGGAGTATCTTAGATATTTTAATACTAGTCACTCTTTATTAAACTATGTGAATTGTCAAACAATTCATTTATATTGGACCAGAAAGCAATGGATGACATCATTCCCAGACCGAAAAATAAAGACAGTGACATAAAAATTAGAGAATAAATTTGTTACCATCACGTCTCCGTAGGATCCCAGGTGTATCTGTCACCTGCAGTTAATATTTCAACTCTTAAATATGTGTGTAACCATAGACCTACCAGTTTTTGAGCTGGTTCTTGAAATGTTCTTTGAGGTAATATAGTGAGAGATACACCGTATCATATTGAAAACAAAAGACTGACCTGGAAATTCCGGTAGCTTAAAGCAATATGGCCCATTAAAATTCCTCTAGTTGTAAATGGGTAGTTACAAATCTGCAGGAACACAAGGATTAGATTATGTTAATAATTCAATTTACTGGGAAAAAGGGAACACGTGCTTCGTAATTCATAAATACTAAGCAGTTGTAATCTAAATGAGCAGCAGGTCTTTAGATTTGTATATAGATGATACAATTGTAAAATTTAACTTGATATCGAACAATAAAGCTTGCAAATCTAGAGCCGGTGGCAACACAGGCAGGCTGATTTGGTCAAACAGGTCAAATTGATTTGCTAATTTTTTGTAAAATTTGTATATATATATATATCTCATGTGATATTAAGAAACTGAAGTCGCTAAATGCAACCTGCATTGACCAGTTTCATATCATTGGCTGAGATTGCTCGCTTTATATCTCAGTTTGGGAAAATTGCATAGAAGGGTAATCTATTAGAAGTCAATGTTCATTTAGCTACATAAGGCCATGTACTTCACTTTTAATGACTATAAGTCAAACAGATTTTTCATTTTGATCATTAAGATAACAAATTATTAACTTTGATCATTCAACGGTGATGAACCCCGAAAACATTTAGAAAAGCGGAAAAACTACCCGTCAATAGGAGACCTGATGACTCAACTATTTTATCGGTTTCCGATAAAGTTTTCCACTATACTAATGATTTTAAAGGTATGTTACCCTTCAGTGATGGAAACTGAAAGTTCGTTACAAATTAATGACCAAGAGTGAAGTACATGCCTCTAAATGAACTTTAGCATGTATCAGGATACCCTTTTCTGCAGTTTTCCCTTTCAACAATAAAGCTACAATAACTCTAAGTTGTACACATCATGTTTTAGAGCCAAGAGCCTGAGTACAAATAGTGCATACCTCAGGCTTTCCTGTAGAAAGCAAGCGCACTAAAGATGACTTTCCAACATTAGGAGCTCCAACAAGGCAGAGTGTTGGCATTTCAAGATCAACAACTGGCATTGCCCTCAAAGTCTAGAAAATTAAGATATTACATTTCATCAAAGGGCTAAAGATGATTTCTATGTATAGCAAGTAAAGTAAACGTCAAAAAAGTCACTATCTTGATTTAGAAAACATCTTATCATGTAGGAACCATATCCTTATAAATCACAAACCTTGGCTATTTGCATCAACTCATCAACAGCTTTTCCATCAGAACGATAAATATCTTCAAGTCTTTTTAAGCCCTGCAGACAAGTTACAGCCGATCGTAAATGAAAGATATAAAGGAGTGAACACAATGAATAATCAATTTCACTCTTGCAATTTAGTTACTAACCTCAGCTAACCGCTCCTCTGCCTCGCGCTTCGATGTTGACTGTTGAAATTTGTTTAACATTAGTTATAGCGATTTTATGTCAGAGATAGCTATAATACATGTCACTAAGAGTTCGAATAAATAACTATGCTGTTTGATAAAACGAAATTAAGGGAGGGGTTCTGACCTGAGCACAGAGTGATGCAAGTTCTTTTCCAACTGATACCACTTTCTTCCTTAATGAATCAACTCTTCCTAAAACCTGCAATTACAAAACATTTAACAATATGCATGTGCAAATACGTTATTGGGAAGAATCAATCATCAAATAAAAACTTAAGAAAATTAAAGGAGTTGCATGCTTATTACCAACCTGTTCATAATTTCCATCTCCCAAAGTCAACTCGATAAGAGACCGTTCATAAGGGTGAAGAAGTCTCTTATTTGGGAAGTTTTCTTTGTACGTTCTCAAAGGCAGGGTTAGTTCCTGATAATAATTAGAAAAATAAGATACATGTATCTGAAACTTGAATACCTAGCTGAATAATTAGGGTTCAAAGTACCTTCATGAGAGCATCAAGATGTTTTGCGCCTTTGTTTTTCTCACGCTTAGCAGCATTTGCGATCCCTATGAATCATACAAACTAAAGTCTATAGTTAACAATCAACTTCAAGATGGCACTAACCCGGGTATTATATTCGCCAACTTATATCTTTGAAAGTGTAAGTATTAAAATGTGTGATTACCTTTTGTAGGTGTGACCCTCCTAGCCTTTCTTAGTGCCGAATGAAGAATGTCAACTGAAGGCATCACCATGGGTAGCTTTTGAAAGGCACCAACTGTATCAAGTGTCACAGGTGCAGTATCCTAAAAACAAGTAATACTTATTATCTGTAGCAACAAACTAGTTCAACGCAAACAATCTTGTCATGTAGGTTTACAACATATTAGTCAGAGTTACCTTTGTTTTGTTTTCCTGTTTGGTAGGTGATGTCTCTAAATAGCTTCCTTTTACAACTTCATATGTAGTTGTTTGCATCTGTTTAGTAAAGCACAGCGGATATATCTTCATTCTTGGGATTGGGTACAAACCTGCAAGGTGTCACCTTGGTGATTAAAACTAAAGGACCTCAAATATCAAACTAAAAAAAAACTTAACTTGACTAATACGGTCTACTTTTGACTTCTGTAAAAGGAAGAATTTGAGATCAGATTAACCCAGAAGTGTAAGCCACTAAACATATAAAATTATTAATACTCCATACAATTTTGTTATTGCAATTTACATACCAAATAGCGCCCAACATTTCCTCCCCTAAGAAAACTATATTGACAATATGATGATGGTCAAAGTATTACAAGCATCTATAAAGTTGAAAAGCTTCCCATTTGATTAATCAAAGTTAAAAACTCATATTTTCTTATATGGAAAGAATGTCTCTTAACTACATATCTAAACACCCGGAGCATTAACAATGACGGTCTAAATGCATACTTCCATCTTAGACAAGGGACTGTATGACGAACAGTTTGGAACCACATTATCAAGTAAGTCATCACGGTTATCAGTCAGATGTGGAATTTAATAAAAAATGAAACCGGATAATCAGTGTACTTGCAAGTTAATGTATGTTTTATTTGCTTTGGTTGTATTTTAGTTTTCTCTACACTTGTTTCCTGATTCATTCTGATACATAAGTTTGTGGGGCGACATGAAGAATACCCCGTAACTGGTTACCAATAAGCAGAAAGTATTTAACTAAACTACTGAAGAAGAGTAGAAACATCATGCTCAGACTAATCCTACCATCGAAGTAACATTGGGTATAGCCATATAAGCTAAGAGGTGAGAAATAAGAAATGCTAAGAAAAGCCTCAGCTGGGAGAGAAATAAGAAACCCTAAGAAAAGTATCTGACGCATGTCATGAGTGGAACTGCTTTTGACTGAACTGGAGGCATCACTTACATGGTGGGAATGTTGTCTCACAATCCTAAGATTTTTAGACCTCTTGCCAAAGTCCGCGTACTGCACATCAGGCTAGGATTTAACAGCCCTCAAAAGAATATTCAGAAGAGGATGTTTCCCAAACCTGCCCTTGGAATGTTGCGAAGGCTCGATGGGACTGTCACCAAAAGGTTCTAATTTGAGGAGGCTAAGTCTGTGAATACCTAAGAGGTAGCTGCCCATGTTGACAAACCATTTCACTTCATCAAAAAGAGCGTGTCAAAGAAGCCCCATATTTGTAGGCTATGGTATATGTGGTTGGGGTTTGTACTTATTTCAAATGCAGGTCTATTAGAAGTGATATTCACTCAATTTATGTAAATGATATACTTCTGAGAGCATTTTATTCAAGCACAAAGTGTCAAGAATATTATGTCTTGGGATGAATGCTACTACGAAATTTCAGTCTTGAACGGCTATGATATCGTTTTTATAAGCTTGTAGCTTTTTAAATACGTAAGGACTGTATACATATATGATATACCCTTTGATCTAATGAACTTATGTATAAATTGTGAAATCTGAAGTTTACATTTTATAGATATAAGAATACGATCAGCTTACAATCACAAGGGATAGCAGAGACTCGAAAAAGTTTCAACGCATGATAAAGAAGTTATATAGATACTTCCCCTATATGACTTGGATAATACAGGACCAGTTTGATACAAAAGCTCTAAAACAAACACTCTGAAAGAGTTAAACAAAAATTGTGATAGGAAACATGTCATCCCTTTATAATAGACAAATTTGATTAACAATCTCGAAAGAAGTTAATATTGGAGAAACTCAACCCACTCATCAGATGGTATTCCAGGGGCCTCATTAACAACACTTTGTGTAAGCCATTCTAGTATGCCTCATCCAATTTGTATAGGTCTCACCATATGGGGGCATTAGGGCCCATTTCACCCTTTCGGTACACGTTCTAAAGGGCAGAAAGATAAGTTTTTGAGCCTCGGGTATAGTAGTGGTACATTATGTGTTTGTGAACAGCTCCTTGAAGAGCAGTAAACCTCCTTTCACTTTTCCAATATGTTCAAATTTAGCTAATAGTAGTGCAAACTCTAATTCCTAGCGGTATCACAGTCTCGGAGCCACAAATCAAATAGAAGAGATTTTTGTCATGCCTTGTGTTCAAAGTGCTCTTATGAGACCACAATTAGGCAACCCATCAACCTATCCACTTCTACTTCTTCTCTCTCTAGCCATGAGCATGAATCATACTTTTTGTTTGTGACTTCCATTGGCCATCAGCTTGTGGATGGGTTACTCGGGTAAACATCTGTGTATATTCATTTCTTCACACCACACCTTGAAAGGATTTTTAACAAACTAATTCTTGTTATCACATACCAGCACGCAACAAGCTCTGCAGTGACACATAATATTCTTGTATACAGAGCATTTATTTGTTTTCCGGTCATAATGAATAAAAGTTTGGCCTCAACCCTTCGATAAAGTATCCAATAGCTACAAGAAGGAATTTCACAATACCCAATGTTTTTCAAAAGAGGTAAGGTTAAATACTTTATTGGTGGGTTGAAGTCGAATCATTTGCCACTATTACTGTTTTACACGTAAAAACTTTGTTAGTGAACACATCATGTGTCACTACGCAGTTCCTCACGTTTTTAGTCAGTGACAACGAGAAACAGTTTGCTTAGACATCGTTCAATGCTTAATGAAAAAGAAATGAATGTAAAACAAGTATGTCTCACAGTAGCTCATCCACAAGCTAATGGCTAAGAGAAAACCATAAACCAAAGCACAAAGCCATAATGGAGAGCAACAGAAGTGGACTGGATAGGTCGCTAAACAACAGAATCTGTTGTGGTCTCAAAGGACCACTCAGAAAACGAGTAATAGAGACTGCTTTCAGCTTAACATATGAATCGGAGGTTATTCTACCACCAGAGTTAGCATATGCACCTACCAAGTGCCCACTTTGACAATAGTTCCAACAATGAAAAGCTTTGGGCTTAGTCGGGACTTATTCAAAGAAAGATTAGAAGTTTCTGCTTTTGCAAAGGGTGGTAATGGTTTGGTTACAAACATCAGGTGAAGCCTTCCTATCATCCCTTCCCGAAGACTGTCTATAGGAAATATGAAGCATTTCCGTCAAAGAGCAAACTAAGATGGGTCCAAATGGAAAGGTTCATACGGAGTTTAATGTCGCCTACTTAAATGGATCCTACCAATTTGTCACAATGGAGTGTAAGCCTATTCCTAGAACTTGGCATATCAGCAAACTGAAAAAGACATAAGCATTGGTTGATCTTTTCCCGACTTTCAAACCCTAGAAATATTAATGAAATTGCTTATCATAAATGGTCGACGCACTACCCCGTAATCATTTTTTACTCCTTAATAAACAGATATATCCCAAAGTCGTGTGTTGTTATCTTATACACTCTATCTATTTCTGTCTAAAATGTTTCCCTAATTTCCATGGGTGCAAACAAATTCTTAGCGATACGGGATATTAGGATGCGGGTTTTTTCCGATTTCAGTACTAGTATTAACTGACAAAGCAGGGTGTATAAAAATATCAGTTAACCAAAACATGTGTACCGATATAAGTTCTAATCTAAAGATAAATTCACAAGCATTAATAAAAAGGGTTTATAAAAAAAGAATTGAAGGGGAAAACCTTTGTAGAGATTGGTGCGAGTGAATAAAAGTGCGGAGTAAGGAAGTTGATGACATAGATGTTGCAGAGTGTTGCTCCCCATATCCTTCCCTGTTCTGTTCAGTTGTGTTTGTGTTGTGTTTTATCGTTTGATGTTTTGGGGTTTTCTGTTCTTTCTATTAATCACATTTCGAAAGGGTTTTGGCATTTGGATTTTGGAGATAGAACATGTTACACAAAGGTCCTTTAGATATTGAATGTTAGGAATATAGTCCTAAATTTGGCTGAGCATCGGGTTAAAATGAACCGAACCGAAAACTGATTTTGTGGAAGGCATGAACCGAGAACCAAACTGAAGTGACTCTGTTCGGTTCGGTTTGTTTCGGTACATTCGGTTCGGTTTGATTCGGTTTGGTTTATATTGTTTAGGTGTGTTTTTCTCGGTTTTGGCTCGAACCGAAAATCATAAATATATAGAACCGAATATGATCGGTTCGGTTTCGGTCGGACCGGTTCGGCTCGGTTTTCGATTTAGCTAGGTTTTTTTATTCGACTCGGTTTTCGTTCTGTTTTGCTCGGCCCTACTCCTTTGTATTCGTTTAACACATAATTGTTAAGATCCCAATCATGATCTTAGGATATTACGATTTTACAATACTACAAAGCAAAAATGATCTGGATCCTGCGTAGGATCTTAGCAAGCTTAAGATCCTATAAGTTCCCTATCTTAACCATAGGATCTTAAGATCTGATTTGATCCGATCAGATCTTACTTTCTCGAACCACAAACTAAAAAACTATAAAGTTATGGATTTTGTTTTATAGAATTTATAAAACAACATGTTAATCTTCTTTAACATTCTATATTAATAATTTAGCGCAACATTTTTATGAAAAAAAAATCATATAATTTTGCGTTTATGATATATAATAATTTGTAGATTTGAATAATTTACAAAGACTATTAAAAAAATGATATTATAGTAGGATCTTAGGATTCCGATTCGATCTTACGATTTCGATCTTGCAAAAACAAAAACAATTTTGAATAAGATGCTGATTTTGAAATCCTTGATTAAAATACTTAAATAGTTAAACGTTTAATAAAATATTATAGATAGACACACAAACCTTAAGATATGATCTTAATTTCATTTCATTTCATAATAATAAGTATGTCTTAACCTAATTCGTCAAACATATATATATAAATAAAAGCTTTAACTTCTATGTTATAAGGCTAGCCACAGTTGGCAAGGTCTTGATCGGTCGAGTGGCAAGGTCTTGATCGGTCGACCTATTGTGGGCATTTGTCTTCGGTCGAGGGACGACAAAAGTGGGAAGATGGTCGAGTAAACGACCGAGTTTTGCACAAGAGTTGGTGTGTTTATTATTATTTTTTTTCTTTATTTTTTTACTGTGGCAACTTGATCTTCTGTAGATTGTCGAAGAGAGAAAGCTGAGTCGAGTGTGGTCAATGTTGTGGGAAGCATAATATAGAATACAACTCTAGCTAGTTTCGTAGAACTCAAATCTTATAAGTTTTTTTTTTTAGAAAAACAAGCTTGTATTGTAAAACTAGTTTTTTAAACAATGAAAAAGTACACAACTTTTAAATAGAAGTCGCACGTTGACTCTACCGACCAAAAATGAACACCCATGAAATGAAAAAAAGAGAATCCACAAGATCCACAGTATAATCCAAAGTCCAAACCAACATGGTTGGCTACCATCACTTGTTACAACATACCCTATGACGTACTTGTTATCAACCCAAACACAGACCTCCAAAAAAGTTGGGGGAGTTTGATCAAGAAACAATGCCAGCAGCAACACTTGCAACTTCACTTCCTCATAATATCTTCCCAAATGTACCCAAAAGAACAAACTTTTCTACACTAGTACCATCTGGGTTCTCTGCTTCATCAACTTCTTACCCAATTAACAGGTACTACTTTTTATTTACAATAATGCCAGATACTGAGAAATATGACATTAAGATGTTGAAATGAATAGACCCCTGGTTGTGTATTTGTTATCTTCTAGTTAGTTGGTTACTTCAGTTTACAATTTTATAAAGGTGTTTAGATTAGCTTGTTTAGCTGGCTTATGGGCTTATTTGATTTTGGAAAAGTCGAATAAGCTCACTTTTAGAGCTTATCAACATGAGCATATTGACTTAAAAAGTCAATAAGCTTGAGCTAATAAACTCTGTGAAGTGAGCTTATTTGACTTTTCCAAAATCAAATAAGCCCATAAGCTAGCTAAACAAGCTAATCCAAATACACCTATAGTGTATGCTCTTTCCTTAACATGAAATGAAAATTTACTAAATGTGATTCTTTTACGCGTTAGTTAAATCTTGACAGCATTTTGTTGCTCGTGGTATTTATATTCCACCATGGTTTCTTTTTTGTGGTCAAACAGTATTGCATTCAGCGTGCATAATTGTATATAACTCTTTTGTTACAAACCGGATACGAACTCATGAATTCAAAGTAATCAATCTGATTTGAAGTTTGAAAGCATTTTTTTTTACCTTTAAAGTCAACTTAATGTCATTTACTTGCTATGAATAATATTATGTTGAACTGCGGATTTTTTGGTACTAAACTCGGAAATGTGATTCTTCAAGCAGTAATACTTCGTTATCGTTCGTTGCTCCTCTTGAAGCAATCCTTTTCGACATTGATGGAACTCTTTGTGACTCTGATCCTCTCCATTATTATGCCTTTCGCGATATGCTCCAAGAGGTACTTTCTTTAACCCATTGTTTTTGTTTAGGGAGATGATGTGCACACTCCATAAAATTATTGGGACACTCTAATTCAGTGTGTTTGGACATTTATACCCTCACAGTTACCTTTACATTTTCACCAATGTGAGGGCATAAATGTCCAAACATAATTAATTAGAGTGTCATATGAATGGTATGGTACATACATTAAACTAAACATTGGATTTTATTATGTAGGTAGGATTTAATAACGGATCACCCATAGATGAAGAATTCTTCATCAATAACATTAGTGGCAAGCACAATGAAGAGCTTTGCACAGTTCTTCTTCCTGACTGGGAGTTCGAGAAAGCCATGAAGTTTATGGTCGATAAGGAAGCTTTGTTCCGAAGGTAATCTGTATCATGATGCTTAGACTAGTTTTGTACCTACTTTGACTTTTGAGGTCAAACATTACTTTCTAAGTTTGGAACCTATATGGATCAAGTGCAGTGACTGATGTATCCATCAGATCGTTTTTCAACATATTTAACTTCATGTCAGTTTTGAATTCAAAAGCAAGTCTATTCGACCTACAAAGTTAACAACTTCTTTAATCAAACTTATTACTTTCTAAATCTGGACTATATCATGGATCTAGATAACACAAATAGAATTTTTGTATGTATAGTATTGTCAGAATGTTTAATGTCGCTTGTATAAAGAAATTTCTTGACTTGTGAGGGAAAACATTTACCTTGTATATTCATTCATCACATAGTATGTGGCCACGAACTTGTCATTAAAATATATGAAACCTGGTCAACTTTGAAGTCAAATCAAATGAGTTAGACACCTTAAAGTCAACTTACACTTCTTATTCGAATAAGCAGAATAGCAGCTGAACAATTGCAACCCATCAGCGGCCTGGAAAATTTATGCAAATGGGTAGAAAAACTTGGCTTGAAACGAGCTGCTGTTACAAACGCTCCAAGATCAAATGCCGAGTTGCTAATCTCAATGCTTAAACTAGAAGATTTCTTTGAAGTTATTGTTCTAGCTGAAGAATGTGCAAGACCAAAACCTTTTCCTGATCCTTACTTGAAGGCTCTAGATGCACTCAAAGTTTCCCCACATCATACATTTGTGTTTGAGGTATGAACTCAATTCAGTCATTTCTCGAAGCTGCATAGTGTTTCAATATGAATATCGACTGTTCTGCATACAAGTTTTTTTAAAGAAAAAATGTAGAAAGCAAAATCCGCCATATTTTGAATGAAGAGTTCTTTAATACAAAGAATTGTAACATAATTAAGATTTTGGGTCCTAAATTAATTTACCTGTGTTACCCAAATAGAGTATAGTGTTGACTTCTAAGGTCAAATAACTAGTTTTAGACTTTCACACTCTTATAATCTTACAAGAGTCCAACAAATTTGGGGTTTTTGGGTAGAGCTTGTTTTATTGCCTTACTGTATTACAAAACACTATTAGCCCAAAAAGGGAGCTTATTGACTTATTCATTAAAGGATTTTTTATTTTATTTTTTGGGCTTTATAAATCAGCTTTAGCTGTCTCAGATAAACTAATCCAAACACCCGTTACATTATACCATAATTACTATAAACTGGAAAGAATTGGCCAGTTAGGCCAATTTATGAAGATTTCAGCTCAGGTCTAATATGAGAATGGGAGAAGTCTGACCTTAGAAGTTGATCTTGTATGTGCAGAAATACTATATGACATTTTCACAACATAGTAACGTAACTGGTTATTTCAAGCTCCCTTAGTATTTGTATTCGGTGGCATTCGTCCACATAACCAACAAACAAAGACGACTTTTAACACACGCTTCAAGGATATCAAGTGTTCTAGTTGACAATGGTGTTTTTTGTTTCCTTATTAGGATTCTGTTTCGGGGATTAAAGCAGCCAATGGGGCTGGGATGCCAGCTGTTGGTATGGCTACAAGAAACCCTGAACAAATGCTGCTTGACGCTGGGGCAACGCTTGTTATCAAGGATTATAATGACCCCAAATTGTGGGAAAATCTAGAGGCGCTAGTAAAGCAAAAGTCACGTCTTTGATTCAGGTAAACTGTACATGAAAGTGTCTCAACCTTTATAGACTAGTTGGTTCTTCACATTGAAGAACCGTATGTTTGTTTGTTTTACTAGATTGCATTGTCCTTAAAAGATACTCGATAAGTATGATAACAAGGGAAAAACTAATTTCATGTGAATAATACATGTTCCCTCTTGATAATTTTCAAACACCGTATATGAAGTGATTCTGAAGATATGTTGCAACTTTTCTTAATCATGATATAGAACTGAAGTTTCAACATAAAGCATATTGAATAAAACTGTACATTAGTAGGATATTCAACTGTACATGCAATGTCAAAAGCCTGCGATACTATTAACATGACTCACATCTTCAATTTTTCCAGTTATCACAATTTCATTTTGTTAACTGTATATACCAAACATGCATAGATGCCATCGTCACACTGACATGTTATAGCGTAATCCTTGAGGACGGCTGTACATACACACATTAGAGGTAACTACAACTTATGTAACGAATCAAACTAAACAATCAGCTATATTACGATTCAAAATTTCACTCTTGATAAGAATCAAAAATTCGGCTACTAAGTAGAATATCTAGAAGGCAAAACATAAGCTATAGTATGGCATAGACAATAATTAACACAGATCTCTTTAAAACTTCAATATGGCACATGTTGCGGAGTCAAATTAACAACAATTCAATCACCTAAAAGAGCCTGATGTTAGCATGCTAGCATAGACAGTAATTACCATAGATCTCCTAAAAACATCAATATCGCACCCATGTTGCAGAGTCAATTTCATCTCTTGCTGCCTTGTACAATTCAAGACTTTTGGCAATTTCTTGTCGCTTTGACATCACTGATGGATCTTCACCTAGCAACTCCGCAAGCTGTTTACCCTAAAAACATAGGAGTTTTACAGGTTGAGATTAGTTAGCAGACACTTCAGTAGTCGTCTTATTGGTACACTGCATCAAGTTATAATCACAAGTGCACCAACTGTTGTTTATCCTTGATCAACATAAACACGTTATGTTACATGAAAGTATCAGCACTCACACTACACGTAATTAAATCACAAAAAACTACCTTACATAAACTACTATCAATCATGTTAGATGCTCAAGTCCGTTTTGAATCCTAAAAAATAATGGTGGTTGAGTTATCATCCGACCCTTAAGTGACCCATTCGACCCATTTGTTGACCCATTCGACCCATTTGTTGATTCACATAAGTCTAATTGTTGACACATTTGACCTGTTCTCTAAATGGGTTGTGATTGCCACCTCTACTAAAAATGAAGATGAGCTACTATCACTCATCTCTAGAAACTTGGTCACTAATCTGTTTTGGGTCGTAAAAATGAAGAGTTACCCTTGAAAGGAAATTACCCCCTTCATTTTATTAAAATCGTCACACTTTTCACTTAGGCGTGTCTATAGGATCACAGACCTCCAATTTCGCGGAACTTTTCAAGTTGTCATAGTTATCTGAACTCACTATGTGCCTCTACTCATATACATCGAATTTACAAAAAATGATATCTTAAGAATAATTGAACACTTTATATATACGTGCCTACTCAAATACCGCTAATCCAATGAAAGGGAAGGGATGTTATTATAATCAAGATTTTCATAATAAGCTAACACAAAACAAAGACGTAGAAAAAGATTTACCTCTCTCCTTCCAATTTGTGTGTAGAAATAATTGAGTAGATTTTGCTTGGATTCTTTAACTTGACAATATACAATTGCTTTCGGGATTGTGCTCCTGAGCGTGTTTGACACCATACTGATATACGAGGATACATTTGAGCCTATCCTCCTATAGTAAGCTTCTGCATATCGGTCCCCTAACGGGTCAGATGGGTTTCCGCGTTCTGCACCAGGGATTCCAAGGTCTGAAGGTGGATTTCTGAGATCAGCAGATGAGGTCCTGTGATCCCCTGGTGAGGGAGTGGGCCCCATTCTCTCCCTATCCTGGGGAAGTTTCCTGAAGAAATCGACAGTCAGATATGAAGATTCCATTTCCACCAACCTTAGAACTGTCTTCTTACTTTCCTCACGGAATTTTTCCAAGGCTTCACCAGCAGCAGCAGCAAGAGCAGCTTGAAGGCTCGGAAACCGCCTTAACTCCTGTATTACTCACAACAATAATGATTCAATATTACTTACCAAATTCCGCATTAACAAAATCTTTAGGCCCCGAAGATTTACAATGCATAGCACTACAGGTGGCTATATGGGCGAATACGGTAACAGGTCAAAACAGCGTTGAGCTGAAAAAGTTTAATTGTAGTACGGCTTGGGTTAAGTTGACCAGCTAAACACTATGTGGTCCATTTTTCAAAGCTGTTATTTTTAATTTTATTTTATTTTTTTATTAAAAATCAAATCAGTTATGATTAAAAAGACACTGTCATTACAGTAATAGAATAGATGTTTATATAACACGAGTTAGTAGTGTATATTGATACTCCAGGTGACTTTCAACCCGAAACCATTGCCTGCTCGAGGTAAAATAAAACCAAAATCGATGCGTTATATTTATGTTGAACTTGTCACGTTTACGGTCTACTTTTTATAGTTTAACATATAGCGCATTTATAACTAAAGTAACTATAATCAACTTTTAAGATAAAAATGTGGGCCATAGAAGCTAAATTTATAACTCTCTTTGTAACTAAACGTATATGTTTCTCGAAAGTCTAACCTCAGTTTCGCGAATTGACTCCATCACAAGTGCTTTAAGGACACGATTTACCTGAAGAATAATTCCCAAGTTACATATATATTTAGCAACAATAACCCCATTAGAAACCAATAGTAATAAAACTTCTTACTTCATCTACAGAAGCTTCGGCTGGTCCCCTGAAATATTTCAATGATCCATCAATAAGGCGCCTATAACCTTGTTCAGGAGCAATCAAGTGTGGCTGGTAACCATCTGCTTCTGATACAATCTTCTTCACATTCTGTAGTGAAAGATGCATATCGAACGGAAGTTTCCTTAGAGCAGCTGGAAGCTGGTTGTCAAATACTCCATAAATTCTGTCACCTCCAGGCCGCCTAACATTACACACACACACACATACAAAAGTTAGAATTATGGTAAAAAGAAAACACGTGTGAAGGGGAAATGACAATGCTTACCCTCCATCAAGGTGCTCCTTATATATTCTGTCAAAAGCACGACAGAGTTCCAAGATAGTGTACAGTTGAGCCTGAAAGACAACATTTAGGTGAGCTGAAGACAATTATAATACTATTTCACGTTTGATGGTAAACTGTAATGAGATAGAAACTGTTTACCCCTGCATCAACTGCAACCGGCCTCCCAAGATGGTCTAACTCTGATTCCATCTCATCAATACCTTTGTTTATCAGTAAAATTATCCCTGGTATTTTCGCTTTGATTACAGACTCCAAATGCTGCACATAGAAACATCGTATTACATGAAAACCATTTTTTGCGAGAAAAAAAATTCACTTTAAAGAAGGGATATTTGTGTTAAAGAGCAACACACTTAACAAAATGATCCAATTTAGTAATTATACTTTTTATCTCCTATCTTGGTAATTGGAGTTGCAATGGCTAGTTTGGTGAGTTGTCTTTTTTTTTTTTTTTTTTTTTTTTTTTTTTTTTTTTTTTTTTTTTTTTTTTTTTTTTATTATTATTTATTTTTTTTTTGGGTAAATACTTTATTACACTATAATTACCAAACTAGTTCGATTATAGAAATTTAATTACCAGGTTGGGATATAATTAACAAATTACATCATCCCAAAAAGTATGTTGCTATTCTATATAATTTGCATTTCAAAGAATATACCTGTGAGAGAAGTTTAGCTAGATACTCCGAGCCCATTTTACTTGCCAAGTGTCCATAGTCTGGACTTGTAGCAAAATACTCGCGCTCCCTTCGCCTTGCAAAACTCAGACCAGTATTCTTGTTAATATCAGCTTGGGACCTGTTTACAATTCCCACCCATGGATGCTGAAGGCGATAAGCTCTTCCTTCAAGGACCTGTATAAAATAAAGTATTCATATTAGCACATAGCTTTACAGAAAAATGCCCTAAAATAGTAACATTTTAAAACTATTAAACAGAAGAAATAAAATGATCTCACATCCAGTGCATTTGTTCCTTTGTCCATTAGATCAAGCTTTGTCAGCACCCCAAATGTCCGCTCACCTAGTAAAGTTGATCCAAGTCATAAATAACAGGACATACAACTATTACAAACGAGAAGAACACTGACAAAATAGAGAAGGGCAAACATTTAAGAAATAATAGGTAGGCACACCTGATGGATCCACCTCCCTCGAAAGTTTCATCGCATCAGATGTTGCTATATCTTGGTTGGCAGGAGAAATTGCTAGTATGATGGAGTTAGGCTGGACCAAAATAGGGGTTAGGTTGATATAAATTAAAAGAGTTTTGAATATAAATAACAATACTATGCTTTGCTTAAGTTCATTAACAAAATAGACGATAAAATAACAATACCTTGTCTATGTAAGTCCGGACCATCTTTTCAATATCCTTAACTACAGATTCAGGTTGCCCTTCTGCAAAACAAATGACTCTTTTGTATCAGATGAAGCTAGGGTCAATAAGAATCTTAAGAAGAAAGGTTGAGAAAAGTACCAACAGCAACATTAGTCAATCCAGGTAAATCGATTAGAGTTAAGTTGACAACTGGAAGAATAAGGAAATCATAATATGGTGTCTGAGCAATGTCTAAAAAAACAGAAACATAACATTGATGCCTACATGATATACATAAAGAAGAAACATACCATTTGTCGAAAAGATACTAAGATGGATAGGGATTGGAGATATTTGTTTCGACTTCCCAGTGATTCTGTCTGTTTCATCTTGAATCTCCTTGCGTACCAAAGCTGTGTATGAAACAAAAAATTAAGTTTATTTGCAGAAACGAGCTTTTAGCATCAATGAATCAGAAGCCACAGATGACACAATCAGAAACTAATGATATATATTATTTAGCCCATTACTCTTCAGTCTATAAATCACCTTTCTTTAGTTGTTGAGGAGTCTTGGGGTTCAGTGAGCTATTGTCATCACTCACTGAACCCATCACCTTCTTCTTTGACTGGGGTGCCACTCACTGATTGACCGCCTCATTGAGTGGAGAGACTTTCTTCTTAGACTCGTCCTTAGTATCCTGAAGGTGACTCACTGAATGACTATTCACTCAGTGACCTGAACAGTTCAAGGTTATCCAACACTTAGCGTAGTTTGTGTTCAAATTCAGTTCAGTGAGACTTGGGTACTGAAGGAACCCAACAGTTTCACCAGAGATCATTCAAAGAAATAATAATTGCTGTTAGCACTATGACACGACTTTATCACAAAAGTAAGCTTCGATAGTCAAGTCAATTATTAAATATGAGATTGGACTCAGACATGTGGTTGTTGTGTTCCAAACCAGGCATAATTGTTGTGATCACACGCACAAGGATACTATGTTCCATTCCCATCCATGTATTGTGATTCTTAGCCTAGTGTGTAAACTATTGAATGACATTTACAACACCATTATATGTGTCATGATGACTTCTTATGTATAAAAATGTGGGCGGATTAGATTTAAAGGTGGCCCTTTTCCTTGAAAACTAATGGATATTTTATCGTAGTGTGTGATGAGAATGATGTACAGACTCTGGTGGAGTGCAAAGTATGTTTAAGTTAACTTACGGAAGTTCCTATATATAGCCAAACTTTGATGACAAAGTTGGCTAGCTATATCTTGGCATGGGTGATTCCAGCTTTAAAACTCAATCTGGTATTTTATATGGCTGGTCACCTGGTCCTCTTTTTGTCTTCTAGGCGCCATTCTTTTTATTGCTAGAGCTCCACTGTGTGGCCACACTTTACGAATATTGAATCACTACTAACCATCAAATTGGTTAGGTTTATAGTGAGTGTTTATTCGATTACGAAGTTCTATTCTCTCTAGAATTTCCAACCATTTGCTTAGATCTTCCTCCAGTCGTTATCCAATTTAAGAAGATCATTACATTTTCACGGAAGATTACTTCACCCTAAATATCAGCAATGTGGGTGAATGATGCTTCATGCCATGCATGAGGCGGGAGACCTTCATTAGAGATCCAAGTGAGTATTAGAGATGTGAACTTTGTTGTTCCATCTAGAAAGGCTTTTGAAACAGTTGCGGAAGGAAGGTTTATACATTAAGTTTTCAAGTGGCGTGTTAGTGTCTGGTAAGATCAACACATGTAATCCTCCTTGTTGAAAATATAAGCTGAGGGCTTATATTGCAATATTGCATATCTTGTTTTCTTTGTATTTTTGTCTATGCAGGATAAATAAGAGGTTAAGGGACTGAATATGCACACTATTGAAGTTCAAGGTTGGAAACTGGACAAAGACTATCAAGATTCAAGTCAAGGACTATATATTGATTCATTCTCTTTTATCTGCAAATATATCTAGGGTTTACTGTGTGTTCTCTTCACACAGTTACATCGAATTAGTTGTTAGTAGTTTCTTGTTTTGTAAACTCTCTTTTCTTTTGTATTGTAAAACTAATAATGATTCAACCATAAGGGGTGGTTGGTTGGGTTGAATCGTAATAAAATCATTTTGGTTTCAAGTGGTTTCTGGTAATTAGATCAATCTTTGTATAATTTTAACATGGTATCAGAGCCAGGTTGCTTTGATACAAAGTTTTGATCTAAAAAATTGGTTTTCTAAAATTAGGGTTCCGATTAATTTGGGGGTTTTTTGATTACTGGTCAGATCTTACTAGATCTTAGTGATATTCGATCAATTATTGTTCGAATCGGTTATTTTGGGTGTCAATTGAAGGTCAATTGATTGTTTTCGATTTTTAGGGTTTCCTAAAAATTGGGGTTTTTTGATCTGAGTTCGTGGTTGTGATTAACTTGTTAATCAGTTGTGTTTTGAGTCAAGATTGTTTAGATCTTGTTTGGTTAATTGTGTCTTCAAAATTAGGGTTTTCTGTATCAAACCCTAATTCAGGAATTGGGTTTTTTCTTGTTCTTGTTATAATTGATTCTATTTTTCCTTTTGTTTGTATAAAAGGAGTATATTATTGAATTCTCATTTTCTTTTCTTGTTGATTTCAGGTACTTTGATTCTGGATTTCCGCTGCTTGTTGTGATTTGGTTTATTGATCTTCTTGATCAATTTTGCTGGAGTTGCGTGCTCTGTAATACCACTCACACCCTCTTTTAGGTTTTTTCTTAGGTTTTTTAGAAATTGCATGTGGAGGTGTGTAGGTTCAAGGGATTGTTGGTGTTGATTGATTGATTGGTTGGAGATTATTTGTNGGTCTACAGTCGTAGGGTGATCTCCAGCGACTCACCTAATCGTGGGTGTACTTCGGTATGTCTGTGTAAGCTCTTTCGAGGGTATCCGATTAGGAACGGCCATGGTGAGGGTTGGAGAAAGTCTTCACAATATGCTGTTGACGATCTCTAATTTCAAACCTGTAAGTACCGGATGTTTTATTGCTAACTGTTCTATGCAGGTACAACCACCACACACTAGTTTCCACATGCTCATACATACATCTCAAAGTCAAAGGAAAGTTCTCACAAAGATCAAAGGTTAGCAACAGTCAAAGAAAGATTCTATGCCAAAAAGAAGAATCTACAAAGTAAATTGATAAAGATCAATGTGAAAGAACAGCGATAACAAATGTACGTATGGCAAAGACTAAAGATGTATGAGCATGTTGGAAAGGCGACTAACCTACAAAGACGAAGCTGTGACAAAATGCAGATGAAAAACCACAACAACAAAGAACAAAGAAAAGTCATCATACAAAGATCACAAAGCATGAAGGAACAAAGAACGATGAACATGGAACAATGACTTAGCTAATGTTTTCTAAAGACGTCAAGAGCAATAATGTTGAAGTTTAAAGATAAAGACGAAGACGTCACGCAACCTTCAATGACCAACACTTAGGGGGAGATTGTTAGCATCGTATTTTTATATAATGAAGTGTCGGTCATTATATTCCTGAATCGTGTAATTGGTTGCGTAAGAAAGTATTTCAAAGTTGTTTGTTCATGTTTATTAGAAAGATAGAACTACAAGGGCTAAACTTGTAAAGGCATGAAAGCTAACATGCCTAGCTCTATATTAAGAATTGTAAACCTCACTTTGAGGTTTGGTTGATCATTTGGTAATAACATAGCTTATATTTCACACACATGATCCTCCCATCTCTCTCTCTCTACATCTCTCTTTCTCTCTCTAGATTTAGGTGAAGAAGGTCATGATTTAGGTTGTATACGGGCTACTAGAAAACAGATAATGATTCAACCATAAGGGGTGGTTGGTTGGGTTGAATCGTAATAAAATCCATTTGGTTTCTAAGTGTTTTCTGGTAATTAGATCAATCTTTGTATGATTTTAACATGGTATCAGAGACAGGTTGCTTTGATACAAAGATTTGATCTAAAAAATGGTTTTCTAAAAAATTAGGGTTTCGTTAAATTTGGGGGTTTTGCAATTTCTTGTCAGATCTTACTAGATCTAAGAGTAATTGAGGTGTTTTGTGATTTAATTGAACGATTTGGGTATCAATTGAAGGTCAATTGATAGGTTTCAAATTTTAGGGTTTTCTAAAATTTGGGGGTTTTTCGTTCTGAGTGTTCTTGGTTAGGATTAACATGTGTTAATCAAGTTTTTTGTCAAGATTGTTATAAATCTTGATTTTGTGAAAGTGTCGTCAAAATTAGGGTTTTCTGTATCAAACCCTAATTCAGGATTTGAGTATTTTTATTTCACTATTAGTTTCTTGTTGTTTTCTTGTGTGGATTATACACATAATTGTTGGTTAACTGTTTTTTTTGTTGTTTTTCAGGTACTTGTTCTTGGTTGGTTTCCGCTGCTTGTTGGGTTTCTTTTTGATCATCTTGATCAATATTTGGCTGGAGTTGCGTGCACTGTAACACCTCTCTCACCCTCTCTTAGGTTTTTTGTTAGGTTTTTAGAATTGCATGAGACGAAGTGTAGGATTTGGGATTTTGGTGATTGATTGTGTTGATTGGAGTTTAATTGTGATTGAGGAGATATAAGGTGTATCTGTTTTTGGTTGTTTTTTCTCTTGTTTTTTTGTTTTTTTTTATTGATTCTTCATTATGTTTGGGAAAGGGCCTGAAGAACCAGGGGGTTTTGGGGGTTCAGGTGATAAACTTGACCAGTTTGACCCTATGTACTTGCATAGTAGTGACACCAGTGGAATTCCTTTAATAAGTTTTAAATATGAAGGTTCAGAAAATTATAAAGTTTGGTCTGCTGCTATTAAATTAGCTATTCATACTAAGAATAAACTTGGTTTTATAAATGGTAACATAACTAGACCCACTGATGCTGGTTTTATGCAAGAACAATGGGATAGGTGTAACTCTGTGGTTCTTTCTTGGATTCTTGGTTGTGTTTCTCAGGATGTGTTTATGGGTCAAATTTTCTCTAAAAATGCTAAAACTGTTTGGGATGAATTGGCTGAGACTTATAATAAAACTGATGGTTCTGTAATCTTTAACATGCATTATAAGATTCATTCATTTACTCAATCTGGTCTCTCTTTATCTGAGTACTATCTCAAGTTTAATGCATTATGGAGGCAATATGACTCCCTTGTGGATTTGCCTGAATGCACTTGTGATGGCTCAGAAAAACTCTTGAAACATAATCAACTCATCAAGTTGATGCAGTTTCTCATGGGTCTGGATGAGGTTTATGCTCCCATCAGGAGTATTATCCTTACCACTGACCCTATACCTGATGTTAAGAGTGCTTTTGCTACTCTTTCTAAAGATGAGTCTCATAGGAGTACTCCATCTCAGTTAGGTTCTAAGTCTGATAATTCTGCTTTTGCATCTAAACCTAATCAAAGATTTAATGATTGGTCTGTGAACAAAAATACTAATAACAATAATTCTCAACCTAGAAGGTTAAATAGGCCTAACTTGGTCTGCACACATTGTAAAAGAAATGGACATACTGCTGATAGATGTTTTGAACTTGTTGGCTATCCTTCTGCTTTTCAAAAGAAAAATGGTACTAATCAAAGCAATGCTAGTAGCAATTCTGTTTCAGGGCATAAGGATAGGCCTACTGGTTCATCTAACTCCTTTACAGATGACCAGTATCAAAGGCTTATGGCTTTGATCAGTGATAAATCTGGTTGCAGTGGTATGCCTGCAAATATTGCAGGTATTAGCTGTGTTATTAGCTTTAGTCATTCTAAGTTTTTTTAATCATAATACCAACATAAGCTCTTATAAAATGTACATTGGTTGGATCATTGACTCTGGTGCAAGTCAACACATGACTTACACTGTGTTAAACATGTTTAATGTGATTGATGTATCCAACTTAGATATGACTGTTGGTCATCCTAATGGTACTAAAGCTAAAGTTACACATATTGGAAGTTTAAAGTTAACTGATAAGTTGACTATTCATGATGTCTTGGTTGTACCTGGATATCAAGTCAGCTTGTTGTCTGTTCACAAGCTTAATAAGAACAATAAATGTAGAGTCATATTTGATGAAGATGTTTGTATTCTTCAGGACTCTGTTCTAAGGACCCAGATGGGGACTGGTAATCAAAGTAATGGATTGTACTTTCTTAATACAGGTATTAATCTGAATAAAAGTAGTAATAATCCACAAGTTTGTTGTTTTTCTAAAACTATATGGCATAATAGGCTTGGTCATCCTGCTGACCAAGTTCTTAACATACTAAAACACAAACTTAAAATTGACAAAGATTCTAAAGTTGATCCTTGTGATGTGTGCCATAAGGCAAAACAAACTAGAGATCCATTTCCTCTAAGTGATCATCAAACCACTGAGGTTGGACAGATTGTTCACTTAGATGTATGGGGTCCCTATAAGGTTCAAAGTAGAGAAGGGTATAAGTACTTTCTGACTGTTGTTGATGATTTTTCTAGAGCTGTTTGGGTGTTTTTATTGAGGGGGAAAAATGAAGTTTTCTCACACATTGTAACCTTCTATAACTTGATTAAAAATCAATTTGATAAGACTGTAAAAGTTTTTAGAAGTGACAATGGTACTGAGTTTGTGAATCATAATATGGACAAGTTTTGTAAAGAAAATGGTATTCATCAACAAACATCTTGTTCTTATACCCCTCAACAAAATGGTATAGCAGAAAGAAAACATAGGCATTTGTTAAATGTAGCCAGAGCCCTCATGTTTCAGGGGGGATTCCTTTGAACATGTGGACTGAATGTGTTCTAACAGCTGCTTATTTAATTAACAGGACTCCCACATCTGTCTTGTCTGGAAAGTCTCCCTATGAAATGATTTATAATTGTGAACCTAATCTCTCTCTCTTAAAGGTGTTTGGTTGTTTATGTTTTTCTACTGTGTTAAATAATTTTGATAAATTTTCTTCAAGGTCAGAGAAATGTGTCTTTATAGGTTATTCTTTTGATAAAAAAGGTTTCAAGTTGTTTAGTTTAGAAACAAAAAAGATTTTGTATTCAAGAGATGTAAAGTTTTATGAGACTGTGTTTCCTTTTAAACATAGTTCTGAAAAAGAAAATTATGAGTTTCATTTTCAAAATACAAATGGTCAAAACTTTTTTAACTCTGGCCTTGGATCATCAAATGAACCCTATGATGATAAGAGAGAGAATGAATCTGTTAAAGAGCCTGTAGAACAGATTCCTAAAAGTAGTGAAGGCATATACCAACCTCCACATGAAGGCTCATCTGATGATGTCTCACAGGATGATGTGGTGCATCCTGACATCACAGTTGATGTCAACAGTGGAGGTGAGGAAAATGCAACACTTGAAGAAAAAGATAAGTTATCTGAGGGTGATGATGATTATTATCAAGAATTTAATGAAATGTTTCATGATGTTGTGATTACTCCTGTTGTGACTCCAGACAGACAAGCAAACATGAGAACATATACTAGAAAGTCTAGTAGAAAAACAAGTCAACCTGTTAAATTAAGTGATTATGTTTTGGATAACAAAGTTAAGTACAGTATTGATAAAACTGTGAACTATAGTCATCTTAGTAGAGAAAATTTTGTGTTTTCTACCAATCTTAATAAAATTGTTGAACCAAAAACTTTCAGTGAAGCTGCTAAAAATCCTAAGTGGATTGATGCTATGAATCTTGAAGTAGAAGCTTTAAACAGAAATAACACTTATGAAGTTGTTGAACTCCCAGCTGGGAGAAGAGCAATTGGTAGTAAGTGGGTATGGAAAATAAAATATAATTCTGATGGAAGTGTGGAAAGATATAAAGCCAGGCTTGTAGCCAAAGGCTATAATCAAAAAGAAGGAATAGATTATGAGGAAACTTTTTCTCCTGTTGTCAAAATTGTCACAGTGAGAATTATCATAAGTATTGCTGTTCAAAATAGCTGGCCTTTATATCAACTTGATATTAACAATGCTTTTTTGTATGGTGAACTTGATGAGGTTGTTTACATGCAATTACCAGAAGGATATTTTGATAAAAATGATAAAAGGGTTTGCAAATTAAACAAGTCTTTGTATGGTTTAAAACAGGCTCCTAGAAAGTGGAATGAGAAACTTGTTTCTGTACTTAAAGAGAATGGTTTTGTTCAAAGTAAAAGTGATTTTTCTTTGTTTACCAAATCTGATAAAGATGTGTTTCTTGTTCTGCTGGTTTATGTGGATGACATTGTTATCACTGGTAATAATGTGTCTGAGATTGAAAAAGTTAAAGATTTTTTAAGAACTAAGTTTCTTATTAAAGATTTGGGAAAGTTGAAATATTTTTTAGGCATTGAAGTGTTAGAAGATGACACTGGTATTTGTCTTACACAAAGGAAATATTGTCTTGAATTGCTTGCAGAGTTTGGTATGTTAGCTTGTAAACCAAGTAAAACACCAATTGAATCTGTGAATGTTTCTGAGAAAAATAAACAAAAAGATTGTGTTAAAGATGAGCCTTTACTTGGTGTTAATAACTATCAAAAGCTTGTTGGGAAACTTATTTACTTGACTTTAACTAGGCCAGATTTGTCTTATGCAGTACACTGCTTAAGTCAAGTCATGCATAGTCCAAAGCAATCTCACTTAAAACTTGCTTTTAGAGTTCTAAGATATCTTAAAGAAGCACCAGGTAAAGGAATATCATTTAAAAGGAGTGATACTTGTAACATGAAAGTTTTTGTTGATTCAGACTGGGCTAAGTGCAAAATTACTAGAAAGTCTGTTACTGGTTATGCTGTTTATCTGGGTGACAATCTTGTTTCCTGGAAAAGTAAAAAACAGTCTGTTTTGGCCAGATCTTCTGCTGAAGCAGAATTTAGAGCCATGTGTAATGTCACTTGTGAAATTATGTGGATATTGAAGATCTGCAAAGATCTTGAGCTGAAAGTTATTTCACCTGTTGAAATGTTTTGTGATAATAGCAGTGCTATGCAAATAGCTGCTAATCCAGTGTTGCATGAAAGATCAAAACATTTTGAGATTGACTTGTTCTTTATCAGAGAAAAGATCTCTGATGGTGTTATCAAAACTGTTAAGGTTAAGTCTGAGAATAATGTGGCTGATATTTTCACAAAAGGCTTGAGTGTGATTGATCACAGAAAATTCTGTGATATGTTGAAGCTGAGGGATTTTTATAAGCCCTAAGCTTAAGGGGGAATGTTGAAGATATAAGCTGAGGGCTTATATTGTAATATTGCATATCTTGTTTCTTTGTATTTTTGTCTGTGCAGGTTAATAAGAAGTCAAGGGACTGAATGAGTTTATTGTTGAAGTTCAAGGTTTGAAGATGGACAAAGGTTATCAAGTTTCAAGTCAAGGGCTTTATATAGTCTCATTCTCTCTTATCATGAAATAAGATTAGGGTTTACTGTGTATTCTCTTCACACAGTTATCATCATATAGTTGTTAGTTGTTTCTTGTTTGTAAAACTTTCTTTCTCTTCTGTATTGTAAACAGATAATGATTCAACCATAAGGGGTGGTTGGTTGGGTTGAATCGTAATAAAATCCTTTTGATTTCTAAGTGTTTTTGATAATTAGATCAATCTTTGTATGATTTTAACATGATCTATCGTTCTATTATACCAAAACAACTTTGCTTGAAGAAGACACGTAAGATAACAAATAGAGTAACAAGAAGCAATTTTTCGTTGTATTTCTTTTTTACGGAAACTCATTAAAAAGATTAGCAAGAAGTTGGAGCAAAAATTTTACGTACAATAATTTTTTAGATCAATAATCCATTCAAGCCAGTTAGGTTTCAGATTTCTATTTCTATTGTTATTTTGCAAGAATACATATACACTGATTCATATTATCTTCACTTTATTTTTATTTTTTTTCTTAATGTTTATACGTCTCATAAGAGTTAAGACTATATGTGTAAATGATATACAACTTGTGTGATATGTAACTATCTTGAACTAAATATACATTTCAACTAATTTGTAATCATGTGAAACTTTAGCATAATATACAAAATAACTTGCAACGAATTTAAATTATTTAAAAGCAATGGTATTGACCGTTTGTTTTGTTAATAAGGGAATGACAAAGGTAGCTCTTTATGTATCTTCTAATTACACGGTACCTTGTCTTTTTCTTGTTCTTTTCAACATTCGTGTAGATTTAGTCGTACCTTTAAATACTTGTTAAGCCTTGTAAGTTTATCATTCATTCATTCATGTCTATATTATGTGTATCCGTATTAATTTATACTTGTATCATCATATACGTCTTCTCGATCTATCACGATCATTTGTAAGGAATATAATGTTACCTCATCTGAAAACAGATTGACGCGTAAAGAACAATGTAGTTAATAGTTTTAAGCAACTTAATTTAGGTTGTATTTTGCGACAGAACTAAAAAATTTATAACACTTCTTGACAAACTCAAATAGCTAAATAGCTATATATATATCGATGGTTCAAAAATATATGTTCATATTCCTAAATAATCTTCTTTTAGCTTTTATTAGTTTTAAGATCCATTTTTGATAACCTTGAGAGACCATTTATATATATCAGTTTCTATCTAAATACTAACATAGTTCTGATATGTAACTTTGATCTAACACAAGATCAATAATGTTACATGCAATTTATTTGAAACAATTGTACTTTTATTCCTGTATCTATAACGAAAAAAATACTCTTATGATCCTGTAAGTACACTTTTTAAACTTATACATGTTCTTCTTTTCAACATCCATGCGTGATCAATTGATGGTATCTATACATTTATTGTTTGATGTTAAAAAAAAAAATACATTTATTGTCTTCTTGTAAGCGTATCATTGATCATATGTCTATTTATATATCCTTTTTAATATGTACTTTTATATTCATACGTCTTTTCCATCACCATCTTTTTGAAGGAATGTTTACCTCACCCTAAAACAAATAGGTTGGGATGAAAGTTGACCTTTGTGAGTTTATGGAATTTATATTTCAGAGATATAGCTTTAAGCTAACTTAAAAAAAAAAAAAAAAAAAAAAAAAAAAAAAAAAAAAAAAAAAAAAAAAAAAAAAAAAAAAAAAAAAAAAAAAAAAAAAAAAAAAAAAAAAAAAACAATCATGGTTGGCAATGACAGAGACAAGTGTGTCTAGGATCTTCCCCTCTAAACTTTTCTAGTTAACACATTTTTATTTTATAAATATCATTATAGAATGCATGGATGAGGTTGTAACATTGTGACCGTTTTCTGTCATTTTCCTAGTCACCCCAAACGGGTACTTAGCAAGGTAATTTGATACTTTAAACTCTTGAGAAAAATTATAAAATTTATCACTAGGTAATTTGGTGATAGTTTGAAGTATGTATGAGATTATATTTTATATTTTGATGGTTGGTACAATCCATTTCATACCATAGATCTTATTGTCCCGAGTAACTAATTAACGTAGGACGCAAACACAACATACATGATTCAAAGACGCCTATCAAGACAATGTTTTACATCATCAATATATATTGAAGGAGATGATATGAGTTTACAGAATGAATGTCATAAATAATTTGATTGATTTCTGACATGTTCAACTGAAAACTTGAACTTCTAAATTAGACTAAAGTAGTTATTAAGTAATTCATAATAATATAATGATTTCATTGACTTAATATCAAAAAGAAAAACTTAATTAAGTAAGTTATGTAAAAGATTGTTTGTTTTTCACTTAATTAAAAGAACTTACTTAAAAAAAGTAGTAATAAAGTTGAGGATCTCCCGATTAAGTCGCATATTATTTAAACATGACTTTAGGGAATGTTTGGTAAGAGTAATTGTTGCTGGAATTGGAGATAATGCTAAAGATAGAGACTAGAAAAAGAGATTATTTTTATAAGCAACATGAAATAATCTTTGGTTTTCAGAGATTATGAAAGATTATTTTTTATAAGTTTTGTGTGCCAAACAAAGATTATTTTTTACGTAGCTTACTTTTAAAAAAAATAAGCATAATCTCTCAACAATCTTATATGCCAAACATACCAATAATGTTGATATGAGACAGGTTGTTACATTGTAACTACAAATTTGCTACATTCCATATGCGTCAAATAATAAATTTGTACCAAACCAAAAAATTGTTTATCAATATGTTCTGCTTTTTGAGAAACTTTCTTCTGGCTTAAAACCACTAGAGAGAAAAATAAAATAAATTTGCACGCAATGCCATGAAAGATGGAAACTATATAAAAAAATATTTATTTTTTTAATGGCAATGATATTAAAAGCCACAAGGGCGAAAAGAAGAAAGATACAACATAAGGCTCCGAGCTAGAGCGGCAAAAGATAAAACAAAAGAGGAAAACAATGAAAAAAGAGGTCTATAAAAGCTATGGAAGTCTCATTTCTGCAGAAGAATGTATCAACCGATTCCATGTAACCCGATACTTAGAAGCCATGTTTGAAATCCAAATAAAGAAATTCTTTGAACCACGGGAAATATATCTTCATTACAATAAGCAATCCTCTCATTCACGGATGCCGCGTGACTAATTTTGTTTCTCCAGTTTCATATATGCCAAATGGTAGTTAAACAAACTCCATGAAAAGCTTTAGAAACAACAGATTATTAGGCACGAGTTTTGGGAAGGTATTTTCTTTTCAACGGCATACCCGGGCAAAACTACAAAAATAATTTACATGAAGCTTAAGTTGTTTGAAATTAATTAAATAATTGGTTACACTAAATCAAGAAAAATTAATGCACTCACTATTTACCCTTAGCTAGCTCCTGTGTACAAAACTAGCAAATAAAGTTTAAATACATATGAACAAATCTATAGTATTGTTTCGTTAGTATTCCAACAAAGAATCCAATTCTGAAAATGTCGATGGGCCGATGTCATCATCCGGATCATAATCCTTCATTCTCAAACCATGTTTCGGTAATATGGATGTAGATGATGATGTCCCGGTCATAGTCATATCATTGCTTACTCCAGTATCGTGAGACACACTTGGTGTTGAAATATATCGCTCTACCTTGCATTCACCAACGACATTATCCTTCTCTAGCTTATGACCCTTATTCGACCAGTTAAGGGTTGATCCAGATGCATTACTAGCATATTGGTGTTCATTCATGTATGGACCTGCTTGATAAGTATTAGTATCAAAATTATAACTATAAGTCGAACCAAGGATATCTTTGTGATCTTCTCTTTGATGTATTTCACGTTGGTCATGGGAGAAGTAGGATGGATTAAAAGTGAAGCTCGTGTCATTATTCAGGGCCGAGTGTTCCATCAATGGAGGTAATTGTGATGGACTATCTAGAAGCTCATCGACAAAAGAGTTCAAGCCATGATCTGTGACCGGGCTTCTTTGTGCAACCGCGTTCTTGTGAAAAACACGACATACTACCCATTCATCCTATGAGATAATGGATTAAACACAAAATCAAATTAGAACTTTTTTGATAATATAAGTTAAGAGAAAATGCATACATTTACAAAATGTTGAAATTTAAATGGATGTATATATTACGACATTAATGATATAATGATTTGAAACTTGCACTAAAGCTGTTGGAACAACGTATTGGATTACTGTTTTATTGCTTATTACACAAGTTATGCTTCTATAATTTCCTCAATATCAGTTTAAATGCATATTATATTAATTGTCTTTTTTTTTTTTTTTTTTTTTTTTTTTTTTTTTTTTTTTTTTACGCCTATCCTTTAACTTTTTTTGTTTATAATTATATAACTAAAGCATATAAATCTTACTTTCTTTGCAAAAAAATAAAAATAAAAAATAAATAAAATAAAAGGTAAAACGTCCATGCATGGAAATTACACGAAAACAACACAATTGTCTAGCTCAAATATAAAAAGTACATCCAAAAAATAGGTCACATGTCTCTTATCCAAAATTTGAATAAATAAGAACTTGACACTTTTAGGTGTAAGAAAACATCTTCAAACTATAAGTAAAAAAGCCATCTTATAAACTTATTCAATTCTCGTCCTATGTTTGGAAAACCATGCGACTTAGGATACAGAAACCTATGTCGAGTTTGATCATAATTTGTTTTCAGTCTATTATATACTATTACTAAGCTAACTGCTATATATAGTGCTATTTTGTCCCATTACATAAAATAGCAGCATGTTTTCCCAATTTTTACACAAACTGAACAAAGTATGATATTATTGTATGTGTAACTAGATGATCGACATACCTCAGAGGGCTGCGACATGTTGTAATACGAGAATTTGCCTTCGAGTCTAAACTCGTGCATCACCCAGTTTGTCTTCTCCCCTTTAGGAGCTCTCCCTATGTAGAAAACAAGCGTTTTCTTCATTCCTACCAAGTTTCTCACGGGTCGAAAAATCTCTTTATCTTTTCCTGTTGCTTTCCAGTAACCGGATTCTGTTGCTCGATTTGTTCTCATGCCTGTTGGATACTTCCGATCTCTTTGACAAAAGAAGAACCATTCCTTCTCACCCATCTTAGCTTTCTCTACACCGCGTTTTCATAAAATCAAAAAGCCAACTAGATAATAAGCAGTTTTGAATAATCAGATTTATAAGTAACTCAATTTATTGAAACGGGATGTCTTATTATTTGGAACAAAGAGATAACACTTTAATGTTTAGCAACTTTTAACATGCATATATAATGATACTGCTTATATTACTTTATATATAGATTCTTATCAATAAGCAGTTTTTACCTGATTATTTTACATAAAAAGCTTATGTTACTTTTAAATTATTGGCTAAGGAATCTAAAAAACTCATTGTTATTTTATTTTACGTAACAGCAATAAACATATAATAAGCAGTTTCTAACAAGACAAATACGGAGTATACAACATACTAGGTAAATCCCATGGTTCACACTTGTTGAGATCAGCTTCTCCAATAGCCGTCGCGGTGAAGGATCGATTAAGAACTTTAGGAGTAAGATAATGAGTAACGATTTCTTCATCGGTTGGATGGAATCGAAATCCAGGAGGGAGGCCGATTATTGCATCGTCTCCTTCATTTATTTGTGATGCTAATTCCATATGCTCTTGTACGTATGCACTATGCTCCAACAATTATATGAAGTGGATTTTTTGTGTATCTTTGGTTAATGATCTATAGATGAAAACAATCTGTGAGAACCTAAAAGATGAAAAATGAAATTAATGTGTGTTAAATAGAAGAGACGCGTAGATGGCAAGTAACTTGTGTAATAAGACTCATGCTGTACTATCAAATGTCAAATATTCCTTTCTTTGATTAAAATTAAAAAAATTACTAAAATAACCTAATATATTTATTAATTATGCGCTATAATGTATGCCACGTATTCAAAAGGTTACTTTAAGATCTTGTATATCTAGATTGATTGTGATCCATAATTATTTTCAACAATTATCTTAAGGTAAGTAATTGATTGTAGTAAAAAACCAGTCTTATGCTGCATGTTTCTATGAAGAAATACCTAAAATAGTATATCCTTTTTTAAGGATTTTCGATGCATTGACATACCTCACATACGAACTATATATTTAAATTTCATGTTGCATTGTGTTATACCGTTCAACGTCTCACCAAATCTAACACACATGTTCAGTTGTGCTTTCATCTTAAAATCGATTGACAATAGAATGAGTAGCTAGTCCGTTAATCTTCTATGTTAACTTTAACTTTGATATCATAGTTTCACCGATATGAGATTGGTTTGCACAACCAGATTATAAGATTGTGTTCACATATTGAAATGAATTAATTATATTATATGTTAGAGCGTAAGGAACCATAACGCAAAACCGGCGTTATTGTCTATGTGGCAAGTTATAACTCAAGTTGGCTCCAAGTTATGATACCGGGCACACAAATTTCAACGTCGTTTTCATTTACGTTGATATAGCAACGCAAGTTATAACATAACTTGGCTCCAACTTATGATACCCCCATTTGTTTGTTTCCAAGTTATAGCAACGCCGTTTCCATTTGTTTGTTTCTTATTTTTAATGTGGGTCCCAACAGGTAGTGTTATTTGGTGTTATGATTACGAAGTGTTTTTTGGTGTTATGTTATTTGGTGTTGAAATAATGTGGCGCTGACGTGGCACAAAAACCCGGTGTTAACATGTTATGGCTCCTTACACTCTTGTAAAGACGCTTGTCTTTAAAATAGGAAAAAAATGAAAATACAAATTTATTTTCATGTTCATTTTGTTTTAAAAGTAACTGGATAAGCCTAGAATGTACGAACTAAACGATAAAAGTCTTTAACGTGTTACTGATCATATGAATTCACATACGAATATAGAAGCATTATCAATAAAGTCAAGATGTATTTAAAGATGTTTAATTTGAACGCGACCCAACACAATTAATGTTATGTGGAAAACATATACTACTAACATTCTATTGACATTTACTTACAAGTTTCAATTATAGCGGAAAAAAAAAAAAAAAAAAAAAAAAAAAAAAAAGTTGGAATTCTACTACTTTTTCAACAAGATTTATTAAGAGTGTACATGAATATTCTTCTAGCTAGTCATAGTGACAGGATTTTAGAACATCAAAATAGTTTACTTTTCTTTTTGAAAAGTATGAAATAACTTGTAGAAACATAATTTTCTTTTTGAAAAGCATAACTTGTAGAAACATATTTATTTGACTAGAATATATAATACTCAATGATTGAGATAGTGATCATATGTTTCATAGTTGGAGATCGGGGTGGTGGGTCTAAGGGAGGCACAAGGATCTTGGGACCCATTATAATCTTTTCACATTGAAACTTTTCATTTGTAATAGTTTAGATTATCATTGACCTTTTCGACAAAGGGACAACTCCTCTCCTAGTTTCATCTTGTAAAACTATGAGCACAAACATATATTCGCATGGACAGAGCCATTTGGATGCGGAATGTGGCACAAGCGACATCAGATTTAAGATTAGGAAAAATAAAAGGTTTTCAGAAGATAGTTTCTTTACATAAATTCAACATTCGATAATATTTGGTGCTACTTTCTTACCTTATTGTGTTATAACTTTAGATCTTACCCGAAAAATTCTTTAAGATATAACTTTAGTGCTATGATAATAGAATAAAACAAAAATTGTACGAAGTTTACTAAAAAATCCTAGGTTCATCCATGTATATATATGCTTAAAGTTGTAGACATGCGTACGTTTATATATTTTGATATCCAAGCTATATGAATTATATTGCTTCTGTTGACCTATAAAATTACAAGATTTGTTTATGATTAGTGTGTTTCCACTATAACTTAAACGGCAAAGTTTTGTTAATAATAATCAAACAAATTGATAGAATATTTTAGCAGTATGAAAAATCTCTTTTACCCAAAAAAACAAGTTGGTAGAAACATAATAAAAAGCTTAAGAAAAATAATTTAATACATATAACTATTTATTGTGAGAAAATAATTTATTTTTAGTTTCCACTTAACTAGAAATTATTACAAGTATAAATATTTCTTGCGAGAATATAACAAGTTGTTAGTATGTATTAAATAATTCATTAAGTTTTTAGGTAATCTATTTTTAGTTTCCACTATAACTAGAAATTACTTTTAGGTATAATAATTTAAGAAATAATTTAATACATATAACAAGTTGGTAAAAACATAATAAAAGTTCTTATTGTGTGAGAGAAACATGTAGTATAAACTATACCATTATACAAGTATGAAATTTTGGTTCTATTAACTAAAGTGGAAGAGTATAACTATTAGACAATAAACTGTAAGACTCGAGCCCATCTTTGGGTTAGGTCCGTTAAGGTTATAATCTAATTGTACTTTATAAATAGATCATACCGTTATAACGTACAGGTTTTATCATCCCGTCAAACCATAAGCGTCACACTTTATCCCTCATCTAAAAAGATAAACAAATAAGTTTTCGGCTTCAACGCTAGCCACTCACTGTTTGGACAATAACTTCTAAATTGTAAAGAGTTGATTAATTTCATCAGCTCCATTAGCTTCGCGATCATATTCCAAAGAAAGTCATGCCTCGTTAGCCTTAGCGACGCGCCATCACGCTGTAAACAAGCGGTAGAGTTCGAAAAAGCGAATGACTCACTCTTTAGCTTATAACTCTCAAACATCTTAGATTTAGCTTATTTTGTCAGCAGGTATGGATTGATAACTAAATTCTGAAGAAATGCTACCGGAATCCGCCTCCACCGGTCGGACGCGCCTTCAAGCTTTGTTACAAGTCTTGTAGTCATCAACATACTATCTTTATGTTTATCTTTTAGTTCGACCTTTTTTGATTTAGCCGCTCGAACTGTAAGAATGTATTAGGCAATATATTATAAGTCTCGAACCCGTCTATAGGTTAGGTCTATTAGGGTATTGTACTTTATAAATAGTTTTCTAATAATGCTTTATAACCTAGGTAGGTTAGTCTATTAGGCTGCCCATAGTGGATAGGTCGAGGAGCTCGGTCGTCGTCGGTCGTGATCGGTCGAGCCCACTGTGAGGTTTCGGTCGTGATAGGTCATCGATGGCAAATTAGAGGAACCAATTCGTTCAAGCGACCGAGTTTTGATGCACAACAGCCCGTGAATGTCTCCGTAAGTTTTGCACGGGCTATCATGGAGTTATATGGTGCTGAGTTTTTGCGAAAGCCTACGTATTCTGACCTTGAATGAATAGATGCTCATCACGAGCATAAGCATTGGTTTCTCGGGATGATAGGAAGCATTGATTGTACAAGTTGAGAGTGGGAGAATTGCCCAAATAGTTTGAGAGGTCAATTTGCTAGGGGTGATCACGGGCCACATACATTCATTTTATTGGAAGCGATCGCCTCCCAAGATTATGGATTGGGCATGCGTTCTTTGGTGTCTCGGGGATGAATAACGACATAAATGTTTTATATCGTTCCCCCGTTTTCAATGATATCAAATCTAGGAGAGCATCGGAACTTCCATTCTAGGTTAACGGTGTACCTTATAAAAGGGGATATTATCTTACTGACGGGCTATATCTAGAATGGGCCTTTCTTATTAAGTACATTTCAAATCCTCTCACGGGTGATGATAAAAGAATATTTTACAAGAGGAAGCACGAATCAGCAAAGAAAGATGTGGAACGAGCTTTTGGTGTGTTGAAGAAGGAGTGAAAAATGCTTAAATTTCCGGGCACGTGGACTGTTTCAACAGGATCTCCAAGATATTGTGTACACATGTATCATATTACATAATATGATCATTCGACACAAGGAACGGGCGATATGTCCTACATGGTTTGAAGATGAGGGCATGATAAGGATTTATTTGATACCTTTTTAAGGGGTCATTTAGCCCAAAATCATGATTATATGATCAAATATTGCCTCAAATCATTTCTTTTTGTATTTTAGGTACTTGGAACGAGAATTCTGGAAAATGGAGCTTTTTGGACGATTTTGGACACAAAAGAGAAGAAAACGACTAAGTCGCGAAATTCCTGTCAGAATTGAAGACCTGACGGCGTCTGCTTTTACCTTGTGACGCCGTCAGCCTTTATTTTGAAGCTAGAAGAACTAACACATGTCGGGTCAGACATAAATCAAGATTTCACACTTGACGGCGTCAGGCGTATTTTAGAGAAGGGCGTCACGTGTAAAATTACAAGTGACGACGTCAAGGCTAAATTTGTGACGCCGTCAAAACGGTGACTTGCACAAGAAGAAACCCTAATTGCGGTGATCTGACGGCGTTAGGATCCATAACCTGACTTGTAAATCTATATATAGTTTTCGATTTTTCATTCATTAGTGTGACACTTTGGAGGCTTAAACCCTAGACGAATTTTACAGCTTTTATAAGGCTTTTACAGCCTTTTTTTTATCCCTGTTCAAGTTAAGTTCTCCTTTAATCATTCAATATGTTTATGTATTGTTTGATTATTTGTTTATCTTTTCTTCTTCTTAACATGCTAGCTTAATTTAATTAGTGTTGCTTAAATTTAATAAAACCTAATTATTGATTATTGATGAGTTGTGTATTGTTTAGTTGATTGATTCATGTTAGGCTAGGAAAACTGGCTGACTTCCTTTGTGTAACTAGCTTGAACGTCTTAGAAAACGTAACCATATGTACTATATAGGTTTTTTCTCGTTGTATTTAATGCATGAGTTGATGTTAATATAATGATCCTATAATAGTGTACTTAACGTGCGGTTATAGGAGAAATTGATATTCATAGAGTTGGGGAATGTAGCACGGCCTCATGACTGGTATTAAGGAATACAACGCTTCAACTAAAACAACTGCACTGTGACATTCAACTGTCACACCCTGAATTTACCTGTTATATGGCAGCGGAATTGAATACCTGGGTGTAACGATCATGGCATCTCATACAAGGTTATATTGAACGACCTAAAGTGTCGTTTTGAAAATACATCGTTTGATCATTAAAACATCAGAGTTTACAAAATAGGTCCCATAATGGTGTTACAAGTTCATGAAAACTAGTTCATCTTGATCAAACGTTACATAAGTGCTTAAAATGAAAGGTAAGACGCGTCGACGCGTCGACTCCTCGACTCCATGATGGTCCATATGCAAGTCACATGTTGTTATCTTAGTAACCTGAAAATACATTGCTAAAACGGTCAACAATAATGTTGGTGAGAAATCATAGGTTTATGAAAATGAATGTTATACGGAACCCATAAGTAATAATGTATGACTAACCGTCACATAAATAATGAAAAATAGTACAATAAACCTTAAGCTCATGACCCCGAAGCTAGACTGTACTAATGAAATGCCCCAAATGGAGTGCTTTGCCAAACACTTTGAATGTATGAAATGAAATGCATCCGTTTGACTGTTGGTAACCCCAACGCGGATGGAGGCGTCACCCTCAATAGATCTATCCACTCACTTTCGCTTGCTCACAATTAACGGTTCATGATGTACTAAATAGGGGACTTTAACATGGCAAATGCGGTAACTTAAGCATTGTACTTGAATTTGTATACTTAGGTCCGTACAAAAAAAAATGGTGCAATGTATTCTCCCCCGTGGGATTTGAAAACAATAAAAATGTAAACGGGTCTATGAAAACTCACCTCAAGTGATGGCACAATATGGAATGTATGAACTGAAAAAATGAGGTGCAATCTCCTAATCGCAACCTAAAATGAATGCAAGTAATCTAATTTAGATTATGAAATGGGTTTATGTATGCACTTGCACTTATAATCTATACCACTCGTTTTGTATTCAAAATATGTATTGTTACCGAAAATATAGTTTACATCCTCGTATAAGGTCATAGTGAATATTACATGTTCATATAGTCTAATAATGTTATACGGTAGTTATATAGTGAAATATAGTGAAATATAGGTTTTAGACGTAAAATATAACACTTAGACAATTTCTGAAAATACGGTAAAATGGCTTCGGAAAACTAGTTGTAAATCAGTGAATATTGAGAGTTAGGAAAACAAATTGGTATTTCTGGAAAGCCTAGCACCAAGCCTAAATATGTTCAGGAGTGAAGTTTTGCTCAAAGTGTCTAGATTTTTTGATAAATGGTCGAAAAGTATGGTGTTTTTAGGCTAAAGCTGCCATTTCTGGGCAGTTTTTATGAATGTTTGGATAGCTGTAGATTACTCATTTTAATTCCAAATGACAAACGGCTTTTTGATTTGAAAACTAGGCCAGGTGCTCTAACTTTTGTTCCTTGGAGTCCAAAACTCCAGAACTGAGTCAATTGACGGGAAAATAGCTCTCAACATGGGTGTTTCTGGGTATACTTAGAAAATTTCTGAGTAAAGTGCTGATGGTCTATTAGTGAAAACAATAACTTTCGAAAAATCATAACTAATTCGTTATAAGGCCGATTTTCAAGTTCTTTATATCCCCGAAAAGGTAAAAAGGTATACTAACATATTTTCAAAATTTTTGCAAGTTTTGAAAAGGTCTAAGGCTCGTTTTTGGCCAAGTAAATTCGTACATCAGCAAACAATTTCCGGAAAATGTATAAGTCTAGTAGCATTTTGTTTTTGGCATATCTCCTTCGTTATAAGTCCGTTTTTAGTGATTCAAAAGGCCATAGTTTCGTCTAGGAATGTATTTTCTATATCTTGGTTCCAAAATTTACCAAAACTCACTGAGTTTACCCAATTTTGAAAATAGGGACAGTAGGTTTACATATGGTTCCAAAAATGATTTTACCTAATTTGTACATGTCCAAATCCACTACTAACAACATCAACTCATCCCTTAATCTACCATACACCTTCTTAGGGTGTCATGGGTTCCCTAACATCACATTTCAACCATTTCTCCAAGGTTTCATAAGGAATCCATTTTACACATAAAATGATAACAACTTAAGTTTTGTGGTATAGACTTCAATATGCAAGTTCAAAAATGATAAATGTACATAAACCTAGCAAGTAAATTGTGGTAGAACTTGTAAAAATAGGTGATGTACTTACTTG